>JAODAL010044624.1:0-32695 GCA_025379985.1 Phyllomedusa bahiana | reverse complement strand
TTTAAAGGGATAAAAAATGTAATGGGAATGTAGCTTTAAAGAAATGTTCCCTAAATACAAACTCTATTTATTTGCTCTATTAGAGCATATGGAGGTCATGGATTTGGGATCCACTCTATCTGCTAGATGGGTTTAGCTGCCCTTTTATGAACAGCTCCTGTCTTGGCAGACTCACTCTTTTCTATGTATAACAAAGACCATTTTTACCCCATAAAGTGACCATATATTGGTAGAAAACCAGTTGCGCACAGGCTCTGCAGACTGTTTTATTACCTCCATAGAGTGACCTTATAGTGGTAGAGACCAGTGTACACAGGCTCGCAGACTGTTTTTACTACCAAAACAGTGACCATATAGTGGTAGACACCAGTATACACAGGCTCTGAAGACGTATATTACCACCATACATTGACCATATAGTGGTAGAGACCAGTGTCCACAGGCTTCAGGTGATGTTCCTTTCCCTTTTCTTCTGCACCTAGTCCAGACCTCCATGATGAAGTCTCCCAGTGATCACGCGTCCCTGCAGATTTGGACATAGATTTCTTGGAATGCTTACTTTTCCAACACCTCCCTCACTGTCCCCCACCTCTGTACAAACTTCACAGGGGTAGGAGACTGGGTACAGGCTATAGCTTAGAGGCACAGTCTCCTAGAGGAAAAGAGGACTAACCCCTTGGAGATTGTGCTACAGCTATAACCTGTATCTCTCATAATTATATTAACAGGTATGTAGGGGCTTGAGGTGGGTAGGTAGGCAGGGCCCTAGGTAGACAGGTAAACAGGAAAAGCACCAGGTAGGCCAGTAGGCCCCAGGTAGCTAGGTAGACCTGTGTTAGATAGCTTGGTAGGCCCAAGGTTGGTAGGACCCAGGTAGGTAAGCAGTAGATAGTCCCCAGATAAGTAGGTAGGTACTAGATATGCCCTAGGTATGAAGGTAGGCTTTAGATAGGCCCCAGGTATTTTGGTAGGTTGCGCCCCATTAATTGAAAAAGAAAAAAAAATCACCTCTTCCCATTCCCCTGATGAGCGGAAGGTCAGGCTCCTCCTAGTGCCTGGCATAGGCGGCTTGATGATATGACATCATCATGCCTCCTGCGTGATGACGCACAAATGGTGTCTAGTACATCTAAAGCCTAGAGCGATAAACCTACTAAGCAGTGGCGTAACTTCAAGCTCTTGGGCCCTGGTGCAAAAAATGAAATGAGCCCCCCCAGTTACCATGCACCATTTACAATGCTGGTATCTTCTTATGTAGCAGGATTGCTTTTGGGCCCCCTCAGGCTGCAGGGCCCGGTAGCGACTGCTACCGCTGCACCCCCTGTAGCTACGCCCCTGCTACTAAGCTGAATAGTGGAGCAAGGGGCGCAGTAGTGTTTGCTCTGCAAAGGGGGACTGTGCAGAAAATGCCTTGAATCATACATCCCAAAACCTCCCGCTTTTGGCGGGGGGGTCCCGCTAATGGGGGTCCCCCCCGCCACCCCGGCAGAGTTGGCAAACCTCCCGCCGCCAACAGGCAGCGGGGGTTCTTTAAATGACCGCGGCGCCAGAGTAGCGCGGGTGCGCTACTCTGGCGCCGCTGGGCCACTCCTACAGTCGGGAGAAGCAGCCGCAGCGGCCGCTCACCCGCCCCGCGAGTTTCACTGACTTGTGTGGCCGCAGCCGCCTAGTCAGTCAACAGCTGCACGCTCCGTGCAGCTGCCGTACAGGGAGAAGGGAGGAGGGATCGTTCCCCTCCTCCCTTCTCCCCCTGTATGTACAGCGCCGGTTGCACTCACTCCCCCTGCGAAGCTGAGTTGGTCGGCCGGGAGATGTCCGGAGCTGGCCTTGCTGCAGGGAGCCTGGTGAGGTAAGTGGCTTTTATTATTTAATTTTTATTAGCTATAGGGGGGCTCTACCTGACAACAAAGGGGGCATCTACCTGACCACAAAGGGGGACTCTCCCTGACAACAAAGGGGGGCAACTACCTGACAATAAAGGGGGCCACTCCCTAAAAACAAAGGGGGCATCTACCTTACAAGAGAGGGGGCGCTACCTGACAAGAAAGGGGCAACTACCTGACAAAAAAGGGGGGCAAAACCTGACAACAAAGGGGCAACTACCTGACAATAAAGGGGGAAACTACCAGACAACAAAGGGGGAACTCCCTGACAAAAAGGGGGAAAATCCCTGACAACAAGGGGGGCTTTAAACCTGACTAAAAGGGGACTCTCCCTACAAAAAAGGGGGGGCATTTTCCGGGCTGCAAGGGGGCATCTATTGGCTCAAGGGGCTTACTCCCTGTAAGGGGCAAAAACCTGGTTATGGGGGGCTACTACTGGTATAAGGGCGACCTGGTGAGGGGCATCTACCGGGCTTTTTCCAAACGTTATGCAGTTAGGTGGGGGGGGTGGGGTTTTTTGAAGGGGGTGGCACACCCCAAGTGGGCGGGTCCATGCAAATTTTTTACACGAGCCGCCCTCTTCAATCTCCGTTTCCACTTTAAAAGTTTTGGCACTATGCCTGATTCCCCGGGACAAAGGGGATAGGGGTTCTTAGGCTGACGTGCCTTTAGTGGCATCGGGCCCCCGTGATTGTTATGGCTGCTTTAAAAAGTAGTTACGCACTTTAAAAAACGCTTTAGAGAATTCAATTGTGGTCCCTCAATACGAAAAGGGAATTTTAAACAAATTTTAAGTTACAAAGAGGAGGCTTCTGGATATTCACATATCTCCTGTATCCAACTTTAGCTCTGTGTGGTCATAAGGGGGCGAATGTGATTTATTTGAATTGCAAACCATGTGACCCAGCAGGATGGGATCCCCCTGCCTTTCCCCACCCGTGTGCCACGTCAAAGAAAAAGGGGTTGTTTATGTAAAAATGTAGTAGATACCAAAGAGCCGAGGTAAAAGTTTTTGTTTCTGTAAACAAGGATGACTAAGGGGACATATATAATGGGGGAGCGCCCGTTTTCTGGGCATCAAAAAGCTTTAAAAGCCAGTTTTATAGATGTTGAACCCCGTCATATTTCCCAAAAGGGGCACAAAAAGCTCTGGCGCACATTTTTTGGGGTGGTTCACACGGCTTATTAAGCCGTAATGCGGGACGGTTTCCCGCCCGCAATATGGCTTAAATAAGGGCCGGGGCAGGGGCGCTGCCCCCCGGCCCCATAGATTTCATTAAAACGGGGTTTTTCCCCCCGGGATAATGAAAAGTCTTTTTCCCCCGCCCGGTGGATTCGCCGAAGGGGAGGAGTGACGGAATCCACAGTTTCTCTATGAAACTGTGGATTCCCGTAATGGCTGGGAGGAAAACCCAGCCGTATTGCAGCGCAGTACGGCGCGCAATACGGCTGCAATCCGTGCCCAAAATAAGCCGTGTGAACGGCCCTTTAGTGTGCCAGAGATTAGGGGTTGTTCTGGGGTCACGGCGTACCACATTCCTAGAATTAGACACATTTATGATTCTTTGATGCCAAATTTAGGCGAAAACATTTAGAAAGCCGCCCAAGTTAAAGGTGATTTCGACCTGAGTTGTCTAGGGGCATACACGGGCCCCTGTATGTTTTGCCCTGCAGAAAAAAAAGGGTTTTAAAACATTCTGGTGCACTCTACACCCCCTTAAAATTTTTAGAAATGGTGTCAGCCCCAAACGTTCATACAAGTCACATAAGGGAGCGCTAAAGTAAAGGTACGGGGATTTTTTATTTAATGATAAAATGGTAAAAATGTTTATTATTTAATTTCCAAGCTTCCTGCATCAATTTTACTTCATGGCAAAACCCCTTTAAGGACAAACCCCAGTTGGCTAAATAAATGTTTTTCAGATGTTTTATTTAATATCATGGCTTCAAGTGGATGAAATAACTGATCTATCTTGTCCTATGTTATGCTAGGAAGGTTTTACATCTAATGCATCATCTATAGATGTGTTTATTCATTTATCAGGATTCAGGACACCTTAATTTGCGAGAACCCAATGTACCTCTTTGAGCCCCAGTAAAAATACCCCATGTGTTATACATGGCTATCATATTTTACATACTACACATGACTTTCCACTGATGTCTGCATCTTTGCTGATATGTATCTGTAAATTGAATTCCATTCTCCCATCACACCCCAAAAAATATGGAAAATGGTATCAGTGGTGTGCACTTGTTACTTTTGACGCGGCTGTAGCATCTATGTAGCCAGAGAAACCGAGCAGGTGGCATCATATCTATGCGCAGTACCTGAAGTGGCCCAATTTTTTATACCATGTTAATTAACCCCTTTTAGTCTAAAACCCCAAAATGTATCCCTTGATAAGATCTACAATAAAGAGGGGGAATCAAAACCTATCGGGATATAATATTATTAAAAGGGCCACATTCCAGACGGGGTCGTCCATATCAGAGCAGTCCCCCTGTTATAGGTGAGGGTATTACTAGGCATACATGAGGGCCTTCTAGGGGCAGCCAAGGTGTGAAACCATCCCAGTCTTTTCTCTTTTGATACACAGTTGTCTCGCATACTTTGAGCCAAAAACTGTTGAATCACTATCCGTCAAATGTAGGAGTAGTTTGCACTAGACACAACATTTTCGAATGTGCCAAAGTTTGGTGCGAAACTGCCATACTAATCCATATTAAGGCTGGGACAAAGTTTGTCGCATAACACTCTTGAATACATATATTCATATATTAATAGAGTTCTGCAGAAAAATGTTCAGGAAGGTGGTGAGGCGCTGGGACCACCAGTTGGTTAAAACTGGCCTGGACTGCCCTGTCAGTCTGAGGCTTTTCTTCCCACAGAGCCATGGGCTGACCCATGGGCAACTTATAGGTGTCTTGACAGTGATACTTTAACGATATTTTGTATTAAATAATGGGTCATATTTACTATACTATTGCACCAAAATTTGTCTGCATTAGTAATACATTTCAGATAGATTTTAGACAATTCTGCATTACATCTGACAAAAGAGATGTGGCTTTGTGAAATGGAGGCATGGTCTCATAGAAAGGGGGCATGGTTCATCCTGTTACACCATGCACCAAGGAATGTACTAACATTTTGCCATTATTATTGGCACAATCTAAGCCAACTAATAAATGGTTGAAAGTTTGATAAATCTGGCGCATGTTTAGGCACCTTTTTCTAACAGTGATAAAACTGGTATATTTTCAGACTGCCTGGTCTATGTTTACACTATTAAACAGTCTTGGCAAATACCCTATTATATATGGAAACAATGGAATACTATTGTGCTAGCCAGACAGGCTCGGACTGGGACACATGTGGTCTGAGCTCACTTCCTTTTATATCATGTTAGGTAAACACCCCGTTCAGGTGCTCACCAATTAGCCATCAGAGAATCCACATAAAACCCCCTTCCGCGCGCGCACACTCATAACATGTCCTGCTAAAGCTGCCACCATGCTCTCATGAGCCATCGGACCTCTAAGTCTTGATAAAGCCAGTTTAGCTGGCGAAACATGTCGGCGAGGTCAGGCTGACTTTTAAATTGTAAATCTCTCACCTCTGTCTACAAGTGTCACCTGCTGCGCGGTGTCACAAAGGGGGCCTTTTTTTTCAGTGTCTTGAGATTAGGGACGTCCCCAAAGTAGTTGGCTTGGGCCCCTTATGAAGCTGTATTTGTATAGATATAAGGCTCCCCTGTTAATAAGTGGGGTTAATAGTTACAAGTTACAAATTTAGTAGTTGAAAGAAGACACATGTCCATCGAGTTAAACAAGGGTGGGAAATTGTGGGTGAGGGAGGAGACAAGGACTTAAAGCCCGGTTTCTCCATGGTTAAATGCCCCGAAAAACCCAAAAGGGCAGAACCAACCTGCTCCAGTATAGACCCTATATCTGCCCAAAAGGCCGCCACCCGGCAGGTTCCAAAATTTCCCTTTAGCTACGTACGCTTTTTATTTTTTTGTTCCAGGTAGGTATCAAAAGCCTTTCTTGAAATCTCTACTTCCTGCCATGCCAGCTCTCAGGCGGGTATTCCACAGTTTTACAGTTCTTACAGTGAAGAACGTCTTTCCTCTGGAGTTTAAAAATCCTTTTTTCTCTAGTCGAAGGGAATGCCCCTTTCTTTTGGGGGGGCTTCACCTAAAATTTTAATTTTTTCCCCATACTTTTTGTGGGGGACCATTTTATATTTATAAAAATTAAATATGTCCCCCGAACCCGTCTTTTCTCAAGATAAATAATTTCAATTCTACAAACCCTGCCCTATAACAAAGATGTCCATTCCCTTTTAAGTTTGGTTGCTCTCTTTTATCTCTCGCTCTTTTAAATTCTTTTTTAATTGGGGCCCAAAACTGAACAGCTATTCAAAATGAGGTCGCACCAATGCTTTGTACAGCGGTTAGAATGACCCCCTTGTCCCGCGGTCCATGCCTTTTTTAATAACCCCAATATCTTATGGCCTTTGGGGCAGCGTTGAATTGCATGTTTTCTGTATTTTATGATCTAAAGAACGCCCAGATTTTTCAACAAGCGTTTTCCCCAAAGTTTTTCCCCCCTGGGAATATGATGCCTGTTTTTTTTTTCCCCCCCAGATGCAAAACCCTTACATTTTTCCACATTGAACCCCATTTGCAAGTGGATCCCCAAAGCACTCAGTGTGTCCGGGGTTGCTTGCTTTATGGCATCTTCCATAGATTGCACTCCCCCTAAATAGCTTGGTGTTTGCAAAAATCGAAACCTTTGCTATCGTTCCCTTCCACTATTCGTTAAAAATACATTAATAAGAGGGACCCAATACTGACCCCTGCGGCACACCATTTCCAACCGGGGACCCTCAGAGAGGATTCATTTACCCCACTCTCTGATTTGACCAGAGCCAGTTTTTAATCAATTACACACTGTTACCCAAAAACCCCAAAGGTTTTTGTTTACCTAAAAAACGCTTATGGGGGACATGTCAAAAGCCTTTTGAAAAGTCAAAAAACACAATATCCAAGCTCCCCCGGGTATCCAGTTTTAATGCTCTTCAAAAAAAGAAATCAGAGGGTCGCGCTTCTGCCCTTAGTAAATCCATGCGGGCTCATAATAATATTGGTTGTCAACATATCTGTTATAGTCCAAATGAGCCCTTCAAACATTTTTCCCACAAACAGATGTTAAACTTCTGGTCTATAATTCCCTGGGCAAGATTTAGAACCTTTTTTGAAGATGGGAACTACTTTGCCTTGCGCCAGTCTCCTGGCCTATCCCAGTCCCCAAAGGAAAATCTCTAAATATCATGTAAGGGGCAACTGATAACCGGCTGAGCTCTTAAGAATCTTGGGTGAATGCATCGGGCCTGGAGCCTTGTTCAATTTAGCTTTTTTTAAATTGGGTTTCACTTTTTTACACTGAGCCAAATTAATTTGCAATGTGTATTAAAAGTACGGGACCACCCAGATCCCCCACTTTGGGCCCCAAACCCCTCAACTCATTCCTTGATATTTTTATGAGCTGAAGAACCTTTTAGTACCTCTGTTTCTCTTTGGGCACCCGTGACAGTCCCATCAAGGTTTTTAAGGGTCCAACTTGCTTGACTTGGCTTTTTGGCATTTATTGTTTAAAGGATTTTTGGGGTTAGTTTCATCCTTGGCCCCCTTGCCCTTCATTTTGAATTTTAGCTGCTTTTTTCACTTTTTTCAGTTTTTTTTAAGCTCTTTGTAATTTTCAAGGGTGGCGGCTCTGACTTAATTTTTTAAAAGGCCCTTTTTTTATTGTTTTTTTTGCCCCCTTAACAGAAGGTAGAAACCTGTTGGTTTTGTTTTTGTCGCTATATTTTTACCCTAGGAATATTTTGCAATAATTTCCCCCCAAAATAATTTAAAAACTCCTCCTTTGGCTTCTTATCACTATTTGCTAATAGCTCTCCCGTTAGGCCTGTATTCGTCCCTCAATAAGCAAATTTGGCCCTTTTAAATTAAGTGTTTTTATTTCCCCCTTGTTTTTCTTTTTTCCAGTTTATGCAAAATAAATTTATTGGGTCATGTTCCCAGATTTCAGAAACCGTGACCGTTCCGACAAGTTTGCTTTATTAGAAATGCCGCTCCAACAGAGATCACTTCTAGTGGGTTCCTACACAAAATGCCCCATAAAATTACCCTAAAAGATTGGGGAACTTCCTTCCTTTTTTTCAGTCGATGCAGAAAAAGTGACCCCAGTCTATGCCCGGGAAATTGAAGGTTTAACCCTTATTATCCCCTGTACCCGCCTGAGTTGCCCGCCCCATTTGATTTTGCATTGTTCTTCTATCTCCTCAGTGTGTTGGGGGTCTTTGATTTTCCCAAAAATAATATTTTCTGCATTAATCCCCCTTGTTTTCCACCCCAATGTTTTAAATATTTTTACTCCGCCCTGTATTACCCCTTTACATTTTCTTATATCATCCTTACATTTTAAACACCCCTCCTCCTCCCCTCTGTTGCTCTGCTTTCCTAAATTTTGATTAAAACCTTGAAAATTGACCCCCCAATTTCAGGAGTCCAGCCTGTTTCAGCAATAAACCACCACATCAATAGCTCCCCTACAACTGCGTCAAGTTCCCCTATTTTGGTGCAAAACTTTAGCATTTGTGAATAGACTTTTTAAATTCCCTTCCCGTTTACCCCTTTCCCCTCATGGTTTGTGATGTATCTAACATGTTCATTGACCCATGGGACCAGATTGTGATGAATGGGAGTTTTCCTCTTTTTAGAAGCAAAAGGGTTATATGATGAGGGATAGAGATAGGTTTTTAAATGTGTGTTTAGGGGGTTAAGGTTAGATATATAAAAGTTTCGTTTTTGTGTTTTAAAAGATAAGAATGTAGAGTTTAAATTTTTCCTTGGAAAAAAAAATAAATTAGTGACTTTGTGGTCTTGGATGGTGGGGGTTTTTTAGGGTTACCCGAACTGGTGTCTGACCTCTGTGGTCTTATATGGTGGTGTTTTAGGTTATACCCGAGCTGGTGTTTGTCTCATGTGGTCTCTATTGGCGGTGAGAGGTATACCTGAGTGGTGTCTGACCACTATGTGGTCTCTTATGGAGTGTTGTGGTTTTAAACCGAGTGTGTCTGATTCATGTGGTCTTATATAGCGGTGATGTAGGTTATACCTGGTGGTGTTTTACTTTATGTGGCCTTTTATGCCCGGGGTTGTAGGTTATACCTGAGTTTCTGTCAGATCACATGTGGGCTCTATAGGTGATGTTGTAGGTTATACCTGAGCGGTGTCTGCAATTATGTGGGGTCTCATATGGCAGTGTTGTAGGTTTACCTGGCTGGGTGTCTGCCCTCTATGTAGTCTCTAATGGCGGTGTTGTACGTTATACCTGACTGGTGTCTCCCCGAATCTTATAGGCGGTGTTGTCGGTTATCCTGAGTGGTGTCTTGGGGTGGTGCTGATTTTTAAAACTGAGCTGGTGTCTGACCCTATGTGGTCTTTATATATGATGTTGTGGTTATACCTGAGTGGAGTCTGACCTTTAGTTGGCTGTATATGTGGTGTTGTGGTTTATACCTGTGCGGGTTCTGACCTCTGTGTGGTCTCTTATGGCGGCGTTGTAGGTTTATACCTGAGATGGTGCAGACCCTATTGGGTCTTATAGGGTGGGTTGTTTTGTTATATTGGCATTAGTATAGGGGGCAGCTTTAAAAGTGTCTTGATTGTAAAAGTGGGGGAACTCCTGACCCTGGATGGAGGGTTTCACTTTTATTTTTCTTGCGGGGTTTTATTTTAGAAGGTGGTGAGGTGCGTGCCCAAAGGGAAACGGGGAGGGGGATTTGTATGTTGGGGCTGGGGGGGGATATGGATGGAGCTACTTGCCATGTGTCTATATATGTTAGACTAAAAAATGGGTGACTAACTTGTTTGTATTTAACAATAGGTTTTTTTGACACTGTATTATGTGGAAAAATTGGGAAAACATTATGCCCAAAGGGGCCCAGTAATATTTTCATGTACAGTAGGGGGGGGCCCCCAAGATCGATTCCCCTGTGGGCCCCAGACCTCCCAGTCCGACACTGTAGCCAGAGAAATCAATGTGATGTTTAATATATTTATAAAAAATAAGATCAAAGTATTACAATAAAAGTACAATATAACCTTATGTCACAGGTGCCTCTGCTCCTCGGCCCGCGGGGCGCGGGCGCACCCGTGCCTGCCCTCCCGGGTGTGTGCCGGGCCTGGGGCGCGACGCTGTCCGCAGGACAAGCGGCGGTCCCGCAGCGCACAGGGACTCACCTGACCTCGTTCCTGTCCTGTCCGCGCCCTCTGCCGGCCGAGGCGCGTGTGCCCATTCTCTAAGGCGCGAGCGCGCTCGTTCTCGAAGATTTAAAGGGCTAGCGTCCCGTTAATTGGCTAATTGCCAGACGCCTCCTCTATTTAAGGTTACGGTCACTGTCACTCTGTGCTGAATCTATGTTGCCTCGTGCCTTAGCTAAAGTGTTCCCTAAGTATATTCTCGCCTTACCGTGTACCAGACCTCTTGCTACGTTTCTCGACTCCGAACCTCTGCCGCCAGCCCTGACCTTCCTGCCTGTCCACGACCACGAACCATTGCCGCCTGCCCTGACCTCCTGCCTGCCTACGACTACGATTCTCGGACTACGACTCTGTACCACGCTGCACCTCGGCTGCCACCGCAGGCAAGTCACGTCAGGAGGGACGACCTGGTAGCCTCACGCCGCAGCAAGTCCATCCCGCTTTGCGGCGGGCTCTGGTGAAAACCGGGGGCTACTTAGATTCCGTTCCCTGGCGTGGCTTAACTACCATCGCTTGCGGTGGTCCAGCGGATCCACTACCCAGCCGTTACACCTTATAGTATCTATCTTCCCTCATTGGTCGCCTGTAGCCTTGTTCGAAGTGTGGCCGTTCTCGGTGTAAGATGAATTAAAACCAGAATTATACCAGGATTGAACAAGGATTGTAAAAGGTATCAGCTACTCCTACTCTTCTCTTTCACTAATACCTTGCTAATCAATTACACTCATCCACTATGTTTTTCCTGTTTTTCCATTATCCTGAAACTAACTGCCTATCTCTAAACCCCTCTGTGCTGCTCATAGACATATATTAATGTTTGTACTTGTAATTCAATATGGTTTACATGCATTAGTTAAATAATTAATGCCTTTGGTGCCACCTTGTGGCCTTTGTTTGCAAGGTTTCACAAATGTTAATATTTTCCTGCTTCAGAGGAAGTTCTATTGCATTATGGGTAGAAGAAACTCATCATCACCTCATGTCTGCACAGAGAAGAGATCATCAGCCATGTTATCTTACCCTTGTTGCTGCATAGCTGGTAAGCAGTCAGATTGTGAAAACGTCTAGCCATATCTAGCTTCATAAGTACTGCTAGTACAGTTAAGAACTTGTTATATGTAGTTCTGAAAGATTATACTGTGCTGTTATTCAGATTGGCGTTTAGCTGCCTGTCGAGCTCCACATAGACCCCGGGGGTACGTGAAGTGGGGGCAGGACCCCCTCTTTATCTCTCTATGTATTCTACCTTCTCACCTATCTGCCGCTGCCCACCTCTTCCCCACTATCAATGCTATTCTTAATAAACCAAGCCAACCAAATTGCTGTCTACTCTACTCCTACCTGCTAACCCTCTCTCTGCTTCTCCCAGCTGCTTGGGACATATCTAGGGCCCCCTCAACACATTCTCATTAATGTTTCTCCCCTTCCTAACTGATTCCCCACTACAAACTCTTTTAACCCTTTCAACCTAAAACACATTCCTTTGACTCCTGCTTCTCCTATTTCTCTTTCTGGATCTCTCTGTATGCAACAACTCTCCTACATAAATTACTTATTCATCTCACGTAACTTGATCTTCCTTGGTTTGATGGAAATCTGCCTTACACCCTCTGACACAGCCTACCCTGCTGTGCTCTCCTTTGGCGGCCTCAAATTTACCCATGCTCCCCGCCCCGGTAACTAGCATAGCGGAGGTGTCAGCCTTTTCCTGTCTGATACCTGTTCATTTGTCCCCATTCCACCTCTTCCTTCCCTCATGCTCCCCTTCTATTAAGTGCACTCTGTCCAACTGCCAGGACCTGACACCGCCTTCTTCGAACACTTTGCTTTCTGGCATCTCCAGTTTTTTTCCACTGACATTCCCACTATCATCAAGGGAAACTTCAGTATCCCCATTGACATATCTCACTCCATTGCCAGCAAACTCCTTTCACTCTCCGCTTCCTTTGGCCACAATGGACTTCCGAAGTCACTCACAAAGACAAATACACATTGGATCTTGTCTTCACCTGTCTTTGTCCCTTATCTAACATCTCAAACTCTCCCCACCCCATATCTGACCACAATCTGATTACCTTCTCCACCATATCAACTCGACCTGTCTCTCCTGTTTCAAATCTAGTGCACCCCTGCAGGAACCTCGAAAATTTTAACCCTTACACGCTCTCTGACTCTTTTGCACCTCTTTCTACTATATAGTCACTTGATGACCCAGATGCAGCTACCGCTTTCTACAAAAGCACAATCACCTCCACTCTTGATTCAGTCGCCCCCTCACACAGGACCCACAAAAATCAACAAACAACCTTCGAACACAGATTAAACTAAACAGCTGAGGCGAGCTTGCAGAATTGCTGAACACTGCTGGAAGAAAACCCACTCCAACGACGACCTCTGCTTATACAAACCATCATTCCACACATTTAAGTCTGCACTCACCTCAAACAGGATTACTTTACCACTATAATATCCTCCTTGTCTCACAATCCTAGACATCTATTCCACACTTTCAACTCTCTCCTCCGTCCCCCAGCACCTCCTCCCCCATCTCTCCTATCAGAAGATGATTTCACCACTCACGTCCTCAACAAGATCAACCTCATCAGAAAAAGCTTCACCCCACAGTCCCCCCCCAACGCCCCCTTCCAATTTTAACCGCACGGGATTAACAAATTTTTTTGGGGCCAAACCTTTCCCTTATTAAACCCTGCACATCCCTTCTTCCCTCCAAACCTTTACAAAACTGTAAAATCCCCCCTTCCCCCCAAAAATTTTTCGGGCTTTTTCCCCAAACAGTTTACCTAAAAAAAAAACAAAGGAAATTTCCCCCCCCAACCCCCCCCAAATTCCAAAAAAAAAACTGCCACTAAAAAAGAAAAAAAAAAAAATTCAAAAAAAAAAAAAAAAAAATTAAAAAAAAAGGCACAAAAAAAAACAAAAAAGGGCCTTTTTTTTTTTTTCCAAAAAAATTCTAAAAATTTTTCAAAATTTTTCTTAAAAAAAATTTTTTTTTTGGTTTTGGTTAAATTTTTTTTCCAAAAAAAAACCCCCCCTTCCCCCCCCCACCCCCCCCAAAAAAAAAAAAACCCCCCATTTAACCCTCTGGGCAAAAAAAAATTCCCCTTCCCCCCTCCCTTTTAAACCCCCCCATCCTAACCCCACCCGCAAAAAAATTAAACAAAAAAAAAAAAAAAAACCAAAAAAAAAAAAATTAAAAAAAACAACCTCAAAACCCCTCTTCCCTCCCCCCCCCTGTCCCCAACCCCCCCCTATTCCCCCCCCTCCATCCCAAACCCCCTGCTTTCCCTCCCCCCCCCTTGCCCCCCCCCCAAAAGGGAAACCCCCTCCCTTGAACAGCACTATCTTCAATTTCCCCTTCACCTCTCCTCAACTTTTCATTTTGGGCCCCACTGCAATCGTTTTTTTTCCCCCCCAACCCTTTCCCCGAAACTCCCCTTTTTAAAAACCAGGGTCCCAATGACTTAGAAATTTGCTAAAGCCCCGACTCTCTTATCCTTTTTCCTTTTTTTCCTCTCCCTTTGACCCCAAACAATCACTCCCCCCTGCTAAAAAATTATCTCATCGTTTGGGTTTTAAAGGGAAATTTGCCCATTCCTGGTTCCCCCTTATACCTCACTGTTTGGATTTTTCAGTGTCTCTCATTTCTCGCACCCCCCTCCCCTCCCCCTCTCCCCCTGTCTCTGTTGTGTCCCTCGGGGGGCCCAAAACCTGGTCCATTTACTCTTCTTTTTCTACATTCTTGGCGGGAAAGGCCGGGAAGACATCCAGCTCTTTTTTTCCCGGCCCAGATGTTAATCTGCTCTCCCATCCAATCCACCTTCCCCTTTCTGTCCCCCAAAAACAAAAATGTAGAAAAAAACTAAATTCATCATTTTTCACTGCCCTCACCCCTATGCCCCCACCGGGATCCTCAATCAATGTCAATGGTTTTCTACACTCTCACGGATCTTAAAGCCCGCTGCTTTGGGATAACCCTTGACCCCCTCTCTGTCTTTCAAACCCCCAAATTCCAAAGCCCTTTTTTCCCCTCCCGGCCCCCTCCAGCGGGAAAAAATTTTCGAACCCACCTTTTTCCTTAACTTCAGTACTAAAAAAATTTTAACCCCATGCCCTTGTCATCTCCCACCTAGACAACGGGCAACACCCTTCTTTTGGGGCCCTCCCGGTTTAGTCCCTCTTGCTCTCCCAAAAAAACCCTCCTCAACTCTGCTGCCCATCTTTTCCACCTCTCTCCCCCGCTACCCCCTTTTTCCCCTCCTCTCTTCCCAATTTTCCCACACGGCTTTCTCATTTCCAGCGAACCGTTCAAGCGCCCAACAAATTTAAAGGGAAAAAAAAATTTCGAGTACCGTCACCAACTCCTCGGGCCCCCAAAACGGGGCCCCTCCTTGCCCTTTTTTCCGGTTTCGGGGCAAGGAAATCATCCGGCCCCAAAATTTTTGATGGGAATTGAAAAGAATTTCCAAAATAAAACCAGCACTCGTGCACACGGGGTATTATAAATGTAACGATTAAGGGCTGAAGAGCAAGCCTGAAACGCGTAATCTGACATGGAGTTTGAATGTTTTTAACCATGTTTTTATGGATTCTTCAATAAAGAGTGAACTTTCTTTACATTTATAATGCCCCGTGTGCACGAGTGCTGGATTACTATGGATTCATGTTCAAGCTGCTAACAATGACCTACAAGACTCCATGTAACCTTTCTTCTCCATACAATCTCTATTCCTCATAGGACTTTCTTCTCTGCTCTCCCCGTGTCAAATTCCCACACAACCATCTCCGAGACTTCTCCTGTGCTTCCCCCATGCACTGAAACTCACCTACCCAACACATCAGACTCTCCTGTTCTTTCAACAGCCTCAAAAGCAGCCTGAAAACCCATCTCTTTAGGATAACCTATAACCCTCACTAGCCCTGCTTCTACTTCACCCCCAAAAACATGTCTGCCCCATACCTTCTTTTTTCCTTCCTTGTAGATTGTAAGCCTTTGCAGGCAGGATCCTCTTTCCCTCTGTTAGTCATTTATCGTCACCATTGTACTTGTATGCATTATTTATATAACCTCCCCCCTCCTGTCCGTGAAATGTACAGCGCTCTGGAATTAATGGTGCTCTAAAATAAATAAATAAATAATATTAATAATAATAGTGTATACGAAAGTTATATTTGTGTTTGGAGCAAAGAAAACCATTAATAAGGTGGGTTTACAAATAAATGTATTATACAATAAGAACTTGAGGAAAAATAAGACAGTTTTTGAATTATTGCTGCATTTATTTAAGACACACTTATTCAACAGTCATCTCATCTATGTGAACAAGTAGCTGCCCCCTACAGAAGCCCCTGCTAGTTCCCTAGTCATGATTTTAAGGTTTGGTACTTCAACCCATTTTCAGTGAAGCTTCATTACTTCATAAATCTCACATTTTGTCTGCTATAAAAATCCAGTTGAGACATTTAGGTTGAAAATACATAGCATCATGCCATCATCATGCCATCACTTGGACCATCATCATCTCTCATCACAGATGTATAATTATTATCCCCTGATGAACCATATCTTGGGGAAACGCGTCGGGACTTATGTCTGTGTTCTTTATGTTTGTTACTGTATAATTTAGTTAGTTAGGGTGAGTCGCCGAGAGGTGGGGTCGCCCTTTTCGGGGCGAGTGCTCTATCTGGATAGGACTAGTATAGTGATAGCGATAGTGCTTTTTCTATTATATGGTATATACTGGTCCAATGGGGCAACGAAGTCTACTGTGACAAGGTCTTCAGAACCGTGAGTTTCTGACCACATTTTTTTGATCATATTTTCCTCCCTTTTATAGGGGCACTTCTCCCTGCTAATAGGTATTTGGTACAATGTCTTTTTTGCTGTGATTAGCTAGACATTGTCCACTTGCTTTTGTACTAGTATAAATATACACCGGGTACTTTATACATATACAGTTAATATTTGTATAGTGGCTAATGTGTGAGGCCATTTTTATGTATAAAGGATAATTATTTTAATGCATATCTTTTAAAAGATTATTGTTTTAGGAATTTTTCTTTTGATCTGTGAGACGGTTTTCTATATTCCTATTATTATCTCTTTTTTCTGTGAGTTGAAAATACATAGCAGAGATATCTCTAGAGCTGTAGCTATAGGAGGTTAAGATATAAATGTTGCACCCAGACCATGGAACCATTGGCTCTGCTGCCACATAAGAACACACCAGTGTTGTAAATGGAACATGGTATATAGTGGTCCCTCTACAGATTCTATATTAAGGTCCAGGAACTTCAAGTTACACCTGTGGTTAGAACATTTATTGGATTGGAAAAATTTGATTTCACAGGTTGGATTTCAGAAAGCTCCTTACCAGACAAGAACAATCATAAACATTGTGTGGCAGAGTATAGCAGAATTATGTTTTTTGTTTTTTTTTAACTGATCTTCTTGCATTATAAATGTGAGATATATAGAGCCAAAAGGAAAGGTAAGAAAGGATATATCTATAGAACAAAATACAGCGACAACTTGGAAGAAGGGCCCCTCAAAGCCCTAGTAATGGAAGTGTTAGGGTCTATTCACACTGCAGTACATATTGGAAGTATATATTGTGAGAATTTCCTGATTTAAAGGGGTTGTCTCGCTACAATGATTGGGTTTTAATTAAAAGATCTTTAAAAAACAAGCAGCTTTGCAATATATGTTCATTACAAATGTCCTACTGATTTTGAGTTAGCCCTGTTAGTAGGAGTGCATCAGCTTCTCAAATTTCTATAGCAGCTGACCTGTTGAGACTTATCTTACTGGCTGTCAGGTCTGTATGACTCATCAGCCTTTGAAGACAGGTGCAGATAGCCCCTGCCGCACAGAATGCTTCTGTAGTGGAGGGAGGGGGAGTGAGGACTCTGGCTTCTGTGTCCATGCTGCCTGGATTAACCCTGTGTGTGCCTGCTTCCTCCTGCTCTCTACACAGACAGATGTGACAGCAGTGACCCTGTGTGTTACTATAATCATGATGTGTCTGTGGAACTGTCACTATACTAATACTATACAGATCAGGCATGTGAATACTTCATGCTCTCCTGTATTAGTGACACATCCTGAGTATAGTAACACTTCCCAGCTGCCCTGTGTCTGTTCTGACAGGATTTGTTGTTGCTGGAGATGTGGAGACTTGTAAGCTAAGCAGGGGATATAGGAACACTTGCATCCCCTCTGCTCTGCTATTAGCATACAGCTTCACAGACCTCTCTACACTCATAGATCAGCCCTCTCCTGCAACAGACCTAGGCAGGCACACACAGGGTTGACTCTGGCAGCAAACCCCCTCCCCCTTGCTGTATAGAAGTTACAGAGCTGCCTGTGTGCTGAGGGGAGGGGGGAAGAGGGAGCAGAAGAGACAGACCAAGAAGCACGCCCCTCAATTCAACTATCAGGCTCACTGACAGGCTGAAAGCTTATAATGAGACAACTCCTTTAAGCATCTGACAGGTTTTTTAGGCATACAGTGGAACACATTGCATAGATTTCCATATTAAAAATACAGATACCACGCAGTATACAGTGCATGTTTTATGGTATACCATAGTGTTAGACAGCACAACAGATTGCACTGTTCTATAAGGTTAAAGCAAAGTACACTGATATACACCAGTCCCACACAGGTCAGAATGACACTCTTTAGCTTTAATTAGGTAAATGGTGGCCTATGGATAGATATGAAATATATGCCAGGTTTCCTTCATCAATGGACTGTAAAACCCAGTGTGAATTTAGTCTTAAAAGGGTTTTCTGTTATCAGCAAAAAAATTTATATTTGTAAAATACAAATGTATCAAATGTCCTAATTTACTTTCCATTTCAATCTCTCACCTGCTTTTAAAAAGGAGCTTTGATTGTGTACTCCTAGGGGATACAAATCTGTCAGTATTCAATAAGGATATGTTCACACAGAGTTTTTTCATACCACTTCGGGTCTGTGTTGGATCCGAAAATCGCATCCAAAAACATAGTGTCGACCGGATCCAACACGGATCCAACACGCATCCAAACAGGCAGCTGCATGTTGGATCCGTGTTGGATGCAGAAGGATTTCACCCTATACTTTATTATAGGGCTCCTGCTGCATCTTTCGGACCAAGAATTGACATGCCAATTCTTGGAATGGATCCGAAAGACGTAGCTGCAAGATGCAATGAGACTTACATTGCGAGCAGTGTAAAATCACACTGCTCATTGTTAGATGCATGTTTGGGTCTGTATAGACGGATCCAAACACATCTAATAGCGTGTGTCCACCCGGACCCAAAACGCTGTGTGAACATACCCTAAGACTCATATACTATAACTACTGTTATTGTAACAAATCATGTGTGCTCATTATATTGTTGGAACAGAATTTTACCCCCTGGCAGTAAAGAATTAAACTTCCTATGGAATGACTGCAAGCAGAGATCTTGAAACACGAGACCAATTGATGCAGAAAGTATATAGTAAGAAGTCTGACTTTTCATTGTACAAAAAAAAAATATTTTTTTGCTGACACTAGAAAACTACATAAATAGGTGAATAAAACAAATCTATTGATTCCTAAGTTATCGCTGTTATTGGGATAAAGGTCATTTGCGCAAGATAAAATGAAATGAAAGCATAAGAAGCAGGAATAGATGAGTAAATATATCTTTAGTCTATTGTGCTGTTATTTTATTAATCCATTCTATGTAATCCTTAGTTAGACGAGTGTACACAGCTGCTCCACCAGGCATCCCACAAGTATCATTTCCGTAAGAGAGAATTCCTCTGAAGATGCCCTTACATATCAAAGGACCACCTGAATCGCCCTGTGTAAAGAAAGATAAATTATTTTTGGATGCGATTTTTAATATCCAGTGTCATTTCTGCATTAACTTCTTCCCAAACATTTGTACATGTTCATCATAATTTAATGGATCACACTTCATAATCTGTGCTGCCATTTGATCATTTTCCCTCTTCATTATGTGTAACCTCTATTGAATTACAAAGCTCAGTACAGTACAGTGAGAGTGTGGCACTAGGGATGATTGGATAAGTGGACTCTCAAAGGAAAGTCTTATCTCTTATCTGACCTCTCTTCTGTCAATTTCAGGTATGCATCTTTCTGGAACCAGAAGAAACAGCACCCTCTCAATTTGCCCTGTTTAAATCTCCTGCTTTTCTGTCTATTTTGAATGGTATACACTTTGGTTACAATAACTTTGTAGTCTGTCTGCATCTCCTACTGTGAAAAGAGGCCTTATTGTCTACCTTCTATCACTTTTCAATCTCTCCTTCTGCTCACTAAATATCCCCCCCACCCCCACATTCCTCATTTCACACCTGGTAAATGTTGAAGGGTAGATTTTCTATTTAAGTGTGGACTGGTCATTCACTGACCAGATCATTCAGTGCAATTCCATAAAGTGGCTGCAGAATTAATTCCAGAATTGAAATCAGAAGGGAACCAAAGGTAAACACGAACTTTCTCTGCTCCTTACTCAGACTAGCACCCAATATGCACCTCTCTGCCACTATCATCACTGCCTCCCTAATCATCAAACTCCTTGTCTCCCCTCATAAAACCACGCTGGCCAATGGTCTCCATATCTCCCCTTTCTCCCTGACCCTCATACCTGACCTCTACTCTTCACCTCTTCCAGACCTTTCTCACAAACCCCACACAACCACCTTTTTTTCTATCCCACACACACCTCCTCACATTCTCCCTGCAATACAACTGCAATATGTATCTGTTCTTGGTATGTGTTATCCCTAATTTACTACAGTTCTATTTCCACTGATTTCTCTTTGTTTTTGCATCATGTATATATTGTTAATCCCTTTCATGTATCTTCCTCTCTGTTTTTTACCATTTTGTCTCCATGTACCTCCACCCATTTTATCACCTGGTTGTACTAATTAAATCATTAAACTTTCCATACAGGTATATATTCAAGGCATAAGGAGTGACATGTATGTACGGGGCTGCGCCAGAAGTCTGGCGTCTTTTTAGCCTGAAAACTGGTGCAGCCCTGTTTGCTATATTTATAATCAGGCGCACTCCAAAATTAGGCGCATTATAAAGCACTCGCTGCACTTTGTAATGCACCTAAGATGCTGGAGGCGTGTCACATTACAACTGTATGAATCTAAACATTTATGAATTTTGATCAGCAAATCCAGGCGCATTACTGCTGGAACAGGTAAACCACTTTGAAAGTGGTTTACCTGAGCCAGAATTGTTGCTATGTAGCTAGAAAGCACTAAATCTATGACCCGCAGTAGAACAGGTTCATAGATTCAGGCGCATTCTACGCTACTAATGCACACAAAAAAAATGGTGCCTGGGTGACAAAATAAATACATGGCACCCTAGATCTTTTGTAAGAAAGAGAATGATTTATTGAAGAAGATGAAGGTAGAGGTTTATTTTAAATTTTTTTAAGGTTATAAAGGTTTTCATAAAATTTGGCAAAATGTTCCGCTATATCAATAGGATAAATAATTTTGGATCCAGAAGAAGTCAGATATGCTATCTTAGACTTGTTAATTTTATTAGCTAATAATTTAATGGGTTTGTCACCCTGCATGTAAAAATTCCACTTTACTTTGGCTAAATTGTGTTTAAATTTATGGAGTCAGAGATTACAGAGTTCATTTCTAAGGTTAAGCAGACGTTTCAATTTGTCCATAGGAGTTAACTTAAATTCTCTATCCACAATTTTAATGTCAGATAGGAGGGAGTCAATTTTAAGTTGCTGTGATCTCTTGTACTTACTCACTAGTTGTATAAAGATGCCACAAATATATGCTTTATGAGTGCACCATAACATGGAGGGGAGAAGACAGAAGGAGCATTCATTCAGAAGAAAATTGTTGGGTGAGATTCCACATAGTTAATGTTGTAGGGGTTTTTCATAAAAAAATTATTTAGTCTCCATAAGGAATCATAATGAGAGGTAGAGATATTGAAAAGAACTAAATCCACTGGGGCATGGTCCAACCAAGAGATGAGTCTGATATCAGAAAGGGCCACCTGCTATAGAACATGTCTGTCAGTTAGAAAGACATCTACATGAGTGTCTACTGAGTTAGGATTGGAGTAAAAGGTAAAGTCGCTTTCGGTTGTATGAATGTGCCTCTAGACATAATGCAGGTCCTCTTCCCATAAGAAGGGCTGTAAATCATGAACACTGGATTCTCTAGATCTGGATCTGTCTGTGTCTTTACACACTACAGTGTTAAAGTCACCAAATAAAATTAAACACCCTCCCCCTCACACTCCCAGCCACGGAGATCACTATTTTAATAAATGAAATCTGTCTTTCATTTGGAGCATAAAGAGAGACAATGGTGAATGGTTTGGAATTTAGTTCACATACTAAAATCACAAAACGACCTTCAGGATCCAGAATAGACTGGACTGGAGGCGATTAAAAGCAAGAGAATTTTTGATTGGGATAGTTGTGCCAGCTTTTTTTATTGGGGGCATGGGCTTGAAAAACATGAGAGAAATTTTTATGTTTCAATCTATGGGGATCTGTAGGGTCTGGATGCATAAAATATTGGCATTGGATTTGATAGCATCTCTCCACATCAGGGAGCGCTTGAACAGGGAGTTCAAGTCCTTTACATTAAAAGTAAGGATTTTATTCAACATTTTTAAGCTTAAGGAGGAATAAGAGGTTCAAACTGTAATACCAGAGCCTGTGAACGAAAGAAAAGGTTTGAGCAAGACTGAATGAGAAATAAGTCAAATTGAGTAATCTCTGAAAAGGCAGCATGGCAAGGTAGAACAAGCAACAAAAAAAGACATTGTGGAACTTAATCCAGAAGAATGTATACAACATTTTCTAGCAACTTCCCGAAAGGGAAAACGAGAGGCAAATCCTGTCTTGAAACTACAAGAAGAGAAGGAAAACACCTTATAATGAGCCACGGAGACTCCTGACGAAGGAACATAACAAAGGATACGAGAAGTGTCAGTTGATCAACCTGAATCCTGATTTGGATGCTTTGTCTGACCAAAGCAGGGTGATCATTTCAGGCCAAGGGTGTACCTTGGAGACAAGGGTTGTGTCTGATGGAGAGAGAAGGTTCCAGCTTTTTAGTAAGAGGCAAGCTACTTTAGGATTGGTACAAATATATGCCATCTTTAGTGATGATGAGTTTCATTGGAAAACCCCATCTATAGGAAATATCTTTAGTCATTGCTGAGAGGTTGGGGAAAATAGCGATTTAATGGAAGCGGTCTGGGAGGTCTGGGGATTTGCGAAGAGCTCTGAGGAAGTCCTCCTTAACATTATAAAAATTAATCCTTGTAATTGTGTCTCTTGGTGTTTGAGACATTAGATTCCTGGGTTTGGGGATTCTATGAATTTGGTCGATCATTAATTCTTGAGATGTACGTTTTGGAAGGACCAGTGCCATGAGGTCAGAAAGGTACAGGTTCAGCTGGTTGGAAGTCACCACTTCTGGAATACCTCTGATTCTGATGTTGTTCCATCAGGATCTGTCTTCCAAATCTGTGACTAAAAAAAGTCCAAGTGGTCGGCACAGGAGTACATAAAATTTATTGAAGTATTGCCATAAAAATACAGTGCAAACATAAATACCGGTATGGCATGGAGCAGCACAAATCACAGGTACACTGACATGTTTCGGGCAGCACAGTGCCCTTAGTCGACAAAAAACAAGTAAGCGGACATGTTTCGGGCGTCAAAGCGCCCATAGTCGACAAATCATTGGTACACTGACATGTTTCGGGCATCACAGTGCCCTTAGTCGACAAATCACAAGTACGCTGAAAAGTTTAGGGCGTCACAGCGCCCTTAGTAGACAAATCACTGGTACGCTGATATGTTTCGGGCGTCAGTGTACCAGTGATTTGTGCGGGCCACCATGCCATACCGGTAATTATGTTTGCACTGTATTTTTATTGCAATACTTCAATAAATTTTTGCTACTTTATGTACTCCTGTGCCGACCACTTGGACTTTTTTTTATTTATTTGTTTGTGCATGCTTTAGGGCATGGTCTGAGTTTTGTATTCTACTAAACTGGTGAGCTGATTCATCTTTCTCTTGCTGTATGTTCCAAGTCTGTGACTTTATCTACTAATCTCTGTACTTTCTCCTCCAGAGCCGCATTGGCATCAATGAGATTATTATGGGAAGTACCAAATTTTGAAAATTTAGTTTCAATGTGTTCAGTATGGGAAGCAAGGGATTGGAAACCTTGCTTTAAATCAAACATCATTTGCTTCAAATCGGAGTGTAATGTGGTTCTGATGGAGGAGGAGTTGGTGAAACATAGAGACTGTGAGCAGTTGATCATCTGGTCTTGGTCATGTTGTTTAAGGTCGACATACTCCGCTCTAGATGAAGGTGTTGGGGATAGGGGCTGGAACTGCAAGCCTCTTGTTGCAGATACTTTGATGTGAGAGGAGGCAAGAAAAAAAATTGAGGGAGTTTTGTCGGTTTATTCCTGGGATCTTTTTTATTTAGGTTCCTCACATTTTAATGTATAAATGTCCAACAACAATAAGGAAAGTGAAGATGGCTTGTGGTTTTTTTTTCACAAAAGGCTACAAATGTGAAGTTGGGAAAAAAAATAGGTATTCCGTACTAGCCCAATGAGATATTTGTATAAAGGAGGCTTCCAACAAAGGAGGGGAAGGATTAGACAGACCTGGGAGACCTTTATGTTAGCTTAGTCCTGCAGAATGTAGGGGGTTAATGGTCAGCACTGAGGGGCTAATGAGCTGTAATCCAGCTGTGAGAAGAGAGGGGAGCTAGTTATACAAACTCCAACACCACTGAAAGACCCTGAGGAGTAGAATGGACGTCCAAGCTGTTATGTATGACGTCTTTCAGGTTTGTGAGCTATATAGATGAACTCACAGTCTCTCAGAGGCCTGAAACTAAGCGAGAGCAGGAGGCAGGACTAACGAGTGACGAAGAATCGGGTTCTTTCTCTGTACCTGAATTGTCATTGACGTGCAGGAGCCTCTGGTTCTGTGAGTTGTCAGAGGCCTGCGGAGCAGTATTTAGCACAGGTCCGGTGACCCTTGTCAACGTGGAAGAAATGTTTCAGGTAAACGAGCTCAGTTGAGGGTCAAGATCTCATGTGTTGGGCAAGCCACTGGCAGGAAGGTGCACTGGGGATCAGATCCACAAGCACAGCAAAGGTTAAGTCTCTGGCGGACACAATAGGTTCTGTCTCTAATAGGCAAGGAGGTTGATGCTTACTGAGCGAGAGTCTGCAGTTGCTACAGGCAATGACACTTTTCTTGGGCCCTGCTGAGGTGCAGTATTGAGCCTCTTCTCCCCAGAACACCAGTAATTGTGTCGTTGAGCGACGTCGGAGTAAGAGATAGCACACTGGGACTTGGGATTCAGGGCCGTCAGAGATGGAGAAGGAAGGTGTAACTGAGTCACGGGTCTGTTGTCTGGCGGGCCAAGTAGCAGTTAGTGTGGTCCAAGAGACGATGAGGTAAAATACCAAGGCCTGTAGTAAAACCCAGTATATTAAAGGGGTTTTATTGTTTGAAGCTTTCGTAGACTTGAACTGATCCTATCTGTTTCAAATACAGGGGCGAGTCTCTCCTCTCAGTAGGCGGGTCTCTCCTGCAAGGAGGTGTTTCTTCCCTCACTGAAGAGCTGTGACATCATCATTCTGTGTTAGAAGGGAAGGGAGAGGACGTCAGCTTTGCAGACCTTCTATCCTTCTGGCTGCAGAGTTCTCAGCTCCAGGTTGCACAAGCTCCTTGTGACCAGTACCTCTGTATTGGTGTAATTGCTGTTATACACACAGCCTGAATTAATGAAACAAGTGTGAGAAATGCTCTCTGCCCCGTCCTCTCTGTTATCAGGCAGGAGGTAGAGCACACTTTATAAGGCTGTTATATGAGGGGAGCACAGGGTATAAGGCTGTGTTATATGAGAGTAGAGTGAATCTAGCAGTTACTCAGTACATAGAACTATCACTGGTGAGCCATCACATAGGGCTGTCCCAGCTTCTCTCTTGCACACACAGCCATCTCAGGCAGCTCCATTCTTACAGCTCAAAGGGGAATAAACACAGAGTGTGCAGTCAGCCAATCACAGCGCATGGGGCGTTTCCCATCCAGGGGCATGTCCCAAGAGGCTGAATGAAATGTCAGCCAGCCAATCACAGAAAAGGGGACGTGTCCCGACCAGCTGCTGCAGAAATAACTATAGATGCACAGTTTGGCTCATATCTACTATACTAAGTGACTTAGGTAATGCAAACCAATTACAAAAGTGCTTATTTTTACTGTCCCCATCATTAAAGACATGATCTTTGTAGCGAGAAAGCCCCTTTAAGGCAGTGGGCAATAGGTGGAGGGTATAAAGATGGCGAAGTTCTACCTCTCTCTGCTGCAAAAGGCCTCAGCAGACCACAGGTCAGGTACTCCCAGAGCGATGGTTCTCTCTGGGCTATCTGGTCACAAGAGAGCTCAAAGTGCGCCTTAGATGATCAGGGTATGAGTCTGACAGTCAGCAGGTTGGATGGTAAACTTATGGAGGTTTATTCAAGCCGGGTTGAGAAGTCTCTGGGAGAGCACGCGGCAGATGCAACCAGCTATATCCAGGTTCAGACCATGCCACCTCCGCCCCAGATCTTTTGTGCATTCTTTTAAGTGTTATATTCTAAGTGCATATCAGAATAAGACCAAATGTTGAACAGACGGGGATTCTGTTATTCTGATTCTGATATTTCATTTCTGTGAGTAACTGCAGTCTTTCTGTGGTACAACTATTATGGTTCATTACTTGTCTGTCTTACAGCTTCTATCCTATAACCTCTTATGCCCCCCTAAATTCTATCCACATCAGCCCCTCTCTTCTTCCACCACCCCTATACATAACACATACACTCTTCCCTTTCTTTAACCACCCCAACTAATTTGCTTCTGTGATGTGACACAAAAGTCGCTTGTGTAAGTCATTGAACCACTTTTTTATTGAATCACATTGAATCACTTTTTTATTATCCTGCTTTCTCCAGCTGCAGGTTTCACCACTTATTGTTGTGTACTTGATAATACCCCCTCCCTCCCCCCACTTATTCTGGCATATGACAGGATAGCTGTGTAAAACCTAAGCATGATTAAAAAACCTTATATCTCCATAACCTCACTACCCAATCAACCCCCATAGAATGAAGCAAAAGTGATGATGTGGCCCTCAATGACAACAAGAATGAAATGAAACTACACATCATATACCCGTAATAACATATATGGTTAGTTTAGTAACACCAACACACAAACCCCAACCACAAAAAAAACAAAACAAAGAAAACAAAACACCGAGTCGGACACGGAAAGAATGGGCCCAGGCCCAAAAAGGCTGCATGAGGACCCACCACGGCGCCCACAGAACTACATGCAGGGCAGCGGCGCAATGTAGATACCCCTCATTGCGCCGCTTGCCTACCATCGATTCTACTGCCGGAGGAGCTATTCCGGCAACTGGCGGCGTAATGTCACGGACTGCAAGTGCGGTCAAAGAGGAACAATCAAAACAATACGCTTACACTGGTCAGGGAAGAGCGAAGGTAGCTAAAAACTAAAAAAAAAGAAAGCGAAACCAGCAAATGGCCCCTTCTACCAAAAAACCACCAAGCCGGAGTGGACACCTATAGCTAAAATACCTAGCAGAGGGGACTATAGCTAAATAAACCACCAGAGGGGTACATATATCTTATATACTTGCCCTGCCTGAAGGACATTTTAATCTAAATACCTGTCTGAGGAGGACTTAGCTATATACGCTCTAAGGGGACATATTATCTGTATACCCTGCTAGCTGAGGGGACATATACCTATATACCAGAATTCTTTCCCTAGGGGACATAAAATCTATATACCACCTAACCTGCCTTCCAGAAGGACCTATGTCTAAATATACCTGCCTGAATGTACCCTATATCATAATAACCTGGCGGACTAACTAAATCAATCTATAATCTATCTTTATATATATATAGATAATATACGTCTGTACCCCCCTCCAGCCTAGCCTGCGGGAACATATCTATATAAATCCCAAAGATACCCAACTGATGGAGGACCTATAAAAAATACCTGCCTCAAAGAGGGGTCCCATTAACAATATACCTGGCCAGGAGGAGGGCATACTATTATACCAGCCTGCCCATCGGCGAACCTATAAACAAATAGTATCAGCCTGAGGAGGACCTATATCTAAAAATACCTAAGCCCTGCCCAACGTGAATGAGACCCCAAAAAAAACAAGCTCAACTATATCTCAAGCAGTATATAGATATAGGATCCCCTTATAATACCACCTGTCCTGAGTGGTCCCTTTTAATCATAAATATACCTGTGCAATCCCTGAGGGAGTACAAAACTATCTATCTATATACAAACACCCGCCTGTACAAGGGTACATATCAATTTATCCTACCTAACAAAGCTTGAAATGGGACCCTAACTAAATCCAGCCTGAACAGAAGGGACCACAAAGACATCAAAACCTGCCTAACTGCGGAGACTATAAGCTTCACTATCTGAGGACACCACAATAACACCTATCTAAACTTAGAGGACATCCAAACAAATACAGTAAGGAATGATAGGCAAATTTATAAAATAAATATCCAAAGAAAGACAACCCCTCTGCCATGGCCGCTATAAGTAAGAGCCCAGTCCGCATGAGTAGGAGAGTACCCATGGAGACGAACAGGAACGTGCCCACAACACGGACAAAGACCACGACACACTGAATACTACAACCTTTCCAAGAGTACACGTCAAAAAATAACAGACATCGGTGTTGCGGACTTAAACAGACCCTTACAAAGGAGGAGAACTGAGTAAGAAGGAGCCCGCTAGTAAAAATTCCGATCCACATAAAAACCCCCACCCCCCAGATAAGTGTCACAGGAATGACCAGCTGATACCTCCCAATCACACAAACAAGCACCCACAAACCCAACTGTCATCAATTTAACAGGACTCTTAAGAACAAAAGTTCCCAGACAAGCCCCAACATAAAATCCAAACTCCACCTACCAAAATATAACAACCTCTAAAAAGCACACAAAAAAATAACCAAACACACCCCATACCAACCCACTTTGCTCACTCTATACACACATCAAACTGCTCCCAAAACATAACCCACCCCCTAGACCCATTCCTCCCAACTTATCTCTCTCCTCCTCCTCCCCATCTCGACCCACAATACAACCCCCAACTAGTGCTCAGATCCCACCCAACCACTGAAACCGAACACCACCCCCCACCAACTGTAGGGGGGGTGCCCCCGCACCCCATTCAACCTCTGCCTGTGCAATTAAAAAGATATAAATCATTGTTTTTTATTAGTAACAAAATTCACCTTTAAACAACATAATTATTTGTATGTTTATATTTTTTGCTGTGCACAATATATTAGTGGATCACCAAGTAAAGTAACTAGACTAATATTTCCCCCAAAAAACAGAGGGCAAATTAAGACAAAACACAGAAGTGACTGTTCCCACAATGTATTAATATGCATCTGGTGCAGAAAATCGCTTAAGTATACCGTGATAAAAGATACTCTGTCAATACCATCCGCAACACATCCATCCTCGCCGGCCTCCCTAAAAAGGAAAAAAGAGCAAAGAACGCCCAGTTTACCTATATTTTCTCTATACCCAGTGTGTATTACGCAAAATTTAACAGGACATAACGGGTTTTTAGCCACGATGTAATTGGACGTGGATCACCAAAATGGGTATAAATTCACATTTTTATCTATAAAAATATGAGTATTACAAAAAGTGATTCCATTTAAGAGCTACAGTCTTTCATTTTACCAAGCCTAAGTTACTTAAATAAGTTTGTATAAGACACGACCAGCTTCAGCTTACAGTAGCTGAGAGCTTATATTGGGTCCATTCTTGGCAGATTGTTTCTTCACTACTTATTCAGATGACAAGAACATGAATTGAGCGTACCAACGGGACTGTAGAGAAAGTGCATGTATAAGGCTAAAGGCTGTCATAACTATCACAGAGGATATACACCACTGATTTAACATTGAGAATTACCATTACAGACCTACAACCCCTTATTCCTAAACTTCACTCCTCTTGAGCTCACACTGCACCAGCTCCCCACCCCTCAGTCCCTTCTACCAGAAGATCAAGAATTGTATAATATTTTTCCATCCTTCCCCCCCCCCCATCCAGAGCCCAGCAAAAAGGCGCGTAAAGCCACCACTTACGTGGCCACCAAACCCCAATTAAAGAGTAGAAAAAAACACCTCAATAAGATATCAGCATCACATCACGAGCATCCCCCCATGACCACTCGACCCCAGCACCCCCAGCTCAATACACCAATCACAAAATAACGGTGCCATGAACATGGACGAAGCCTGCGTTGGCGAAAATCTGCCTAGGTAAACTATTTTCAAAACTGGTACCAACTAATTGCCAATGATACCCTGAACGAACAGTCGTCTAAATTAAGCATATAGTATGAACGGGCCATACTAATAACAATACCAATATCTAATCCCTAATATGCTTTCCTTTCCCCCCTCTGTTTCACAGCTAATGGATAGCAGCTATACATGACTTTGGGCTGGTGCTGTGACATACACCTGGACACCTATTAGCAGGTAGTCAGACTTACACAGCTGAGAGAGAGCACAGTTCATGGTGTTACTTTATTCTCCTGAGGCATGTACAGGTATATAGGTACATGTACCAAATCAATCAAAGTCTAGTTTTTAGTTTCAGATAATGTTTCAAACATAATAAAATAAATTCACATTCTTAAAACTTACGCATATCACGTGTCTTCTCCTCTAGATCACCCACACATCCTGTGGCAAAATATAGTTTTCCTGACCTGTAACTGGGAAACCAGTACTCTGCTCAACGAGTCCCAACACCTAAAGCTGATAGTCATGACATTAACTTAAACCACTCACAGAACATCAGAGCTTAAGCAAGTTTTCCAATCTTCAGTAACATAAATCTCCACTACGAAAACCCATCCACCAGCAATCTACATTGACACCATCTTCCCCACGCATTCAAACACCACCAACCTTAACGGTAACTCGGAGAAAGAGACGGCAAGTAAACACAACGTCCACCACGAGCCATGGCTCTCTAAGACAACTGAAAAGGAGATAAAAACGAAATAATACACCAATGACAGGAGAGGTGGGCCCCACTGATCACGACAAAAAGCCTACATATAATAGTCCAAATGATTGGTATGAAAACTGCTATCGAGCCAGGAACCAGACTAAAAACCAACAAGACAAAATAACAAGGCGCCTAGCAGGAACAAAAACTAATGGCAACACCAAGGTAATTGCAAGGATCCACTTTAATAATCACCTAACAATCGACAACAACAAAGTCCAAACACATAACCCTCACAAAACATAAAAAACCCAATGACCCAAACACACCAAACACTCCAACCAACCCAAAAATAAATGCTGACACAAGAGCCTAGCGGAGACCTCTCAATCTCAACCCATACCCCCCCTGAGATGCCATAAACATACAAAGGATGCAAATGGACCCTCCTCACACCACGACCACCCATTCTCCAAAACCACACTCGATTCCACCATTTACCTGCCCCAACATAACCCCAAAGTCAAGAAAACCTCCCAATCTACACACCCAAATAACCTCAACCCATACAGGAAGAACGTAGAAATAGAATAGTGGCATTGTGACAACACAAATCCCTCATTTAAGGCCCCAAGACTCCACCTAAAATAAACCCACACCCACAATACAGAACGCCTAAACCCACGTCAAACTAAAAAAGGCAAAACCCTAAGCACTGCACCCCAACCAAAAAACCCAAAATTCCCCCAACTCATATGCAAATAAAAAACAGCTATATTAACTGGTGCAGATGGATTTGCAAAATTTTAAAAAACTAACGTTGTGTTCACATTGCTGCTGTGTCTCCTTCAGCTGGCGTCCTAGAGGTTATACTGGCTTCAGGGGCATAGATAAGAGCTCATGTGCCCAGGTGCAAGAAGTCAGCTTGGGGATCCCCCGCCTCCCGTTCAGAATTGAGAGGTTATGGGCATGTTTAGGAGGTGAGACCTGAACCTATCAGACATTGACAGCGTATCCTACTGATATGCCATCAATGTCTGTAGTGAGAAAGCCACTTTATTGTTTTTAACAGTAAAAGTGGCGCTAAAATAAGTTGTGCTATTGTGTCACCTTTCCATGGACATTTAAGTATAGGCACTATACAATTTTAGATTCATAGAGGGCGATGCTAAAAGTTACAGACTGGGCTGTTAATATTTATTTTATTGTGTGTTTTTGTTACTTTGTTTTACATATTGTGCTCCCATAAGGTCAGAAATAGATCTTTGAGGGGCATTTTTATATCACTTTTTTGGGGGATATCCTCTGTTAATGGGGCTGGTGTATTAGCCCCGGTTAAAGGAGAAATGCAATCCCTGCACTGACTGCAGAGCTGGTCTGGGTCTGCTAAGACCAAGCAGCTCAGGTAGTCATCGAGTCCTGGCAGTCATGTGACCACTAGCGCTGGAAGTAGGAAGCTGATACGGGCTTCCTGTCTGTCTGTGTATATAGCACTCATTGAATGCTGTATATACAGTGATTGAGAAGCCAGGGATGGTAATAAACTATCCCTGCTTTCTCAGTGGAGAGCGCAGCAATGGCTGACAGACGTCTCTCCACTCGTGCAGCTGCACAATTAGGGTGCATTCTCTTGGCAAAGACAAAATATCGATCGGATTTTACGACTGGTATTTTGTCTATTTTTGGAACGTAGGGGGACGACTTATGTCTGCAGTTTGTGGATTCAAGCCCTCTCGCTTCGCATTCATATGTTCATGTTCTGCCCAAAAAACGGGCGGAAGAATGAACATGTTCTAAGTTTTTAGGAACGCCGGCGGTGTAAAAAAAAGCAGTTCAGACTGCTGCATGGATTTTCTATTAAGATCAATGAAAAAAGTTGACAGTCGGTTTACAGATGGGTTTCAAATCCGAAAACAGTCTGTAAATCCGACTGAAAATCTGTGCCATGGGGAAAAGCCCTTAGTGTATAGTTGTACACTCTGCATGGACGTCCCAGAGCATCTGTGCAGAGATAAACAAGCACCGGACATTTATAGGCGGCAGGCAAGTCGTTAATAAAAAGTAAAAAAAAAAAAAAAAAGCTGTGAGAAACCTACCTCTCCCTTAACACAGAAGTAGTATCTAGTGCCTCATACCTCAGAAATTGTCACTTATGAGGCACTAGGTTGTACTTCTCAGGAGAGGAAGTAGGTGTAAGGATGAGCTCACACGATGTTTCTGCATACACTTGTGGTATCCGTTGGGGTTCCAGGAATAAAAAGGAACCCCAAGGGATCGCATCGCAGCCTTTCGGC
>JAODAL010044623.1:0-32697 GCA_025379985.1 Phyllomedusa bahiana | reverse complement strand
TCGTTACGACGCGGCGTACCAAATATGGGTTTTTTATTTTTTTTTGACTTTTTTGGGGGCTTTGGCGTTTGTAAAGGGGAAAAGGGGGGTGTAGTTTTTTTATTTTATTTTTCGTGTTTGTTTTTACTTTTTTTTTTCCATTTTTTTTTTAAATTTTTTCCACATTTTTTTTTTACTTTTCCCCATAGGGGATTTGAATGAGAGATCTTTAGATCCCCATTCAATAGGAATCATCAAAGTTTTGTTGCTGTACTGGTTCCTATGAAATGTCGTCACGAGCGGCATGCCCACAGGGCCGGCCGGGCTCGTGACGTCACAGAAAAACCCCGGAAGGCTTTTCTTGCCCTTTTCTGTCTGTCAGAGGGCAGGAGGCAGGATGGGCGATTCCTCCTGCGTCTCTTTGTTATTGAAAACCCCCGATTTCGCGATAATTGGGTTTTAAACCCCCCCCCCCCCCCCCCCCCCCCCCCCCCCCCCCCCCCCCGGAGGATCCGGGTCGGGGCCACCTGCGGGTGTAATTAAAACACCCCGCCCCCGATGCCCCAACTCTGTTTTTAGAGTTCGCGCGATCCTCGGGATGTATCATCCGTCCAAGGGTCGTTAAGGGGGAAAAGAGATGGGTGGGTGAACGACCCCAATGAGGCAGCCATCCCATACAAACAAAAAAATGGGGTGAGCTTAAAAATTTTTTGTCAAAATGAAACAAAGTCCCAGGTTTTTCATTATTTCCTAGCGAATGCTTTCCCAAATATTCCAATACCCGGGGTTTTTACTGAGTTTTTAGGTGCCGCTGACATTTGGGAAAAGTTATGCTATCGCCCTTTTTGACCTATTTACTTTAAAAAAAAAAAAAGCTTTTTTATTTTCGAGCCGAACCAAGTTTCTATACACCGGTCATGACACCCCTCGCAGCTTGGCTGAGATCCCACAATGCACTGAACTTGGATTCCACTTGCAAATGAAGCGGTGAGGCCGATGTAGCTTTGGGTGTAACTAATGTTCTCGTAAGAACTTGTTACATTATGTGTTGTGCTCCAATCCCACCCAGAGCTGTATTTAGCGTTCACCGCAAATTGTAATCAGCTTTGGGTGTGACGGGTAAACTTCCTATATGCGGTATTCACGCAGCTTTGGCTGGACTGGGTAATCTTCCCCATCAGCGGAATTCACACAGCTTTGGCTTGACGGAGTAAACTTCCCATCATGCGGAATGAATGCAGCTTTGGCTTACTGGGTAATCTTCTATCATGTGGAAAATGAATGCAGCTTTTGGGTTTTGACTGGGGTAATCTTCCTTATTAAAAAGGTTTTTGGTGTGACTGGGGTAATCTTCCTATATGCTGGATATGAATGCGCTTTTGGTTTGATGGATAAACTTCCTATCATCTGGATATGAAATGCAGCTTTGGTTGTTACTGGGGTAATCTTCCTATCAACTGGATAATTTAAAGCACTTTGGCTGTATGGGGTAAAACTTCCCCTTTTAGTGGATGTGACTGGAGTAATCTTCCTATCATGCTGGATATTCATGCAGCTTTGGCTGTGACTGGAGTAATCTTCCTATCATGCTGGATATGAATGCAGCTTTGGTTGTGACTGGAGTAATCTTCCTATCATACTGGATATGAATGCAGCTTTGGCTGTGACTGGAGTAATCTTCCTATCATGCTGGATATGAATGCAGCTTGAGTTTCATTATTTCTCATGCTCCTGTCACACTCCGAGCTGCGTTTAGTTATATGTGTGACAGCAGAATTATGAATGCAGCTCTGGCTGTGACTGGAGTAGGGCTCATATAATTGTGCTGTCTCTATAGGAAGTCTTTTGGGTCATGCGGACAATAGATTGTCCCAGCGCTGTATGTAGTGCTGTGTATCACAGACAGTAGAGTTGTGAATGCAGCTCTGGATGAAATTGGAGCAACTTTGATATCATGATGGATATGATTGCAGCTTTGGCTCTGATAAGTAATCTTCACATCATGGTGAAGATAAATGCAGCTATGGCTGTGACTTGAGTAGACTTGATATGGTGGATATGAATGCAGCTTTGGCTGTGACTGGAGTAGCCTTGATATGGTGGATATGAATGCAGCTTTGGCTGTGACTGGAGTAACCTTGATAGCAGGGTGAATATGAATGCAGCTTTGGCTGTGACTGGAGTAACCTTGATAGCATGGTGGATATGAATGCAGCTTTGGCTGTGACTGGAGTAACCTTGATACGGTGGATATGAATGCAGATTTGGCTGTGACTGGAGTAACCTTGATACGGTGGATATGAATGCAGATTTGGCTGTGACTGGAGTAACCTTGATATCATGATGGATATGAATGCAGGTTTGGCTGTGACTGGAGTAACCTTGATACGGTGGATATGAATGCAGAGTTGGCTGTGACTGGAGTAACCTTGATATCATGATGGATATGAATGCAGGTTTGGCTGTGACTGGAGTAACCTTGATACAGTGGATATGAATGCAGATTTGGCTGTGACTGGAGTAACCTTGATACGGTGGATATGAATGCAGTTTGGCTGTGACTGGAGTAACCTTGATACGATGGATATGAATGCAGATTTGGATGTTAACTGGGTCAAACCTTTGTTCCCAAGAGGAATAATTAAAACCAAGGTTTGGCGGGTGAACTTGGTTTCCCTTGAACGGTGGGCGGGGGGCTGTGTTAGTCAAATATATAGATCAGAAGAGCCAATAAAGAGGGCATCACATGTTGCCTCTGGAATTCTATGTTTTACGGGTCGTGTATATGGTTAAAATATATATATAAAAAATATATATATTAATTTAATATAATTATAATAAAATAAATAAAATTATATCTCTATATCTGTGTTTTGTGATAAAAGCCTCAGAGACCTCATTAGACTGCAGGCTGTGATTTCTATCTCTGGCACGTGTCATTCATTATACTGACTTCACCCCCCCCCCCTAGGACGTTGAGCCTCTTTGCGGTTCAATCTACAACACAGGTATGGCTGTGACTACAGTAACCTTGATATCATGGTGGATATGAATGCAGCTTTGGCTGTGACTACAGTAAGCTTGATATCATGGTGGATATGATTGCAGTTTTAGCTGTGACTGGAGTAACCTTGATATCATGGTGGATATGGGCGTTTGATTGGTGAACTACAGTAAACCTTGAAAATGGTGGATATGATGCAGCTCTTTGGCTTTTGATGGAGTACTTTGATAACATGATGGATATTAATGCAGCTTTGACTGTGACTGGAGCAACCTTGATAACATGGTGAATATGATTGCAGCTTTGGCTCTGACAAGTAATCTTCACATCATGGTGAATATGAATGCAGATTTGGCTGTGACTGGAGTAACCTTGATATCATGGTGGATATGATTGCAGTTTTGGCTGTGACTGGAGTAACCTTGATATGGTGGATATGAATGCAGCTTTGGCTGTGACTGGAGTAACTTTGATATGGTGGATATGACTGCAGCTTTGGCTGAAACTGGAGTAACCCTTGAATTATACTTGGTGTATAATTTTAACTGAAAAGGGGGCCCTTTTGGCTGTGACTGGACTAACCTTGATATCTTGATGGATATGGTTGCAGCTTTGGCTGTGACTGGAGTTGAGCTCATACAGCTGTGCTGTCTCTCCAGGAAGTCCTCCGGGTCATGCGGACAATAGAGGACCGGATCGTGCACGAGCTGAACACGACCGTCCCCACCGTGTCCTTCGCTGGAAAGATCGATGCCAGTCAGACGTGCCGGCAGCTGTACGAGTCTGTAAGTGGCCGCCATGTTCCTCCGCTGCGGCGCTCGCCGGCCTCCCGTTAACCCTTCTGTGTCCTCCGTAGCTCCTCGCCTCCCGCTAACCCTTCTGTGTCCTCTGTAGCTCCTCGCCTCCCGTTTAAACCCCTTTTGTGTCCTCTGTAGCTCCTCGCCTCCCGCCAACCCTTCGTGTAGCACTGTAGCTACTCGCCTCCGGTGAACCCTTCTGTGTCCTCTGTAGCTCCTCGCCTCCCGTTAACCCTTCTGTGTCCTCTGTAGCTCCTCGCCTCCCGCTAACCCTTCTGTGTCCTCTGTAGCTCCTCGCCTCCCGCTAACCCTTCTGTGTCCTCTGTAGCTCCTCGCCTCCCGCTAACCCTTCTGTGTCCTCTGTAGCTCCTCGCCTCCCGCTAACCCTTCTGTGTCCTCTGTAGCTCCTCGCCTCCCGCTAACCCTTTCCCGTGTCCCCCGTAGCCCTCCCCCCCGTAACCCTTCTGTGTCCTCTGTAGCTCCTCGCCTCCCGCTAACCCTTCTGTGTCCTCCGTAGCTCCTCGCCTCCCGCTAACCCTTCTGTGTCCTCCGTAGCTCCTCGCCGCGCACTGCTCCCGGGAGAAGGCCATAAAGCGCTGCATATCCCAGACGTCCGCCAATGTGAACAGGTGCCAGGAGGAGAGAAGGAGGGAGCCCGACAGCCTGACCGTAATGAAACAGCTCAGGAAAGAGCAGACGAAGGTGAGGGGCCACCTCTGCAATATGGCCGCCATGATGGATGTGCTCTGGCCGCCATCTTGACTTCTCTGGGGGGACCCGGAGCAGCTGGGAGCCCATAGAGAAGCCATAGAACACAATTATTCCAACCACCCAGCTTACCCACAGTCCTGAACGGCAGCTTTGACTCTACACAGAGACGGGAAGATCTCATTTCATTACTGGGATTTTGGGAAAGCTGGGTGATAACCCATACATTGGCCTTGCAGCCTTCAGAGGAGTTGTCATCCAGCTTTCCAAGATTCGGATAGATCAACTACCCAACAGTGGTCACCCCTGAGATGTAGTCGGTGTTCCATAATCTACAGCACAAGGAACCGTCAGTGCACCACATCTCCTGCGATGCAGCGCAGCGGGTGCTGTCAGACATGTGCCGCTCCCTCCTCATCTGCAATGTTTTTTTTTTTGTTACATAGTTGAAATTGCTGCAGTCAGAGCTGAATGTGGAGGAAGTGGTGAACGACCGGAGCTGGAAGGTAAGAAGCCGCCCCCCATCCCTCAAGGTATAGCTTTGCGGTACCTGTACCGACAATGGGGCGGATTTATCAATACTGCCTAATACTTCTATACTGTGAACTCAGACCCGCGTAAGATCTATCAACTCTATGATGCATGTGCCGCATTGTAAGGCTACGTTCACACGGCATAATGGCGGGGTAGATTTCGACGCAGAATTGCGCTGCGATGCGCCTGAAATACGCCCTGCAATTACGGTAAGTCATACAGAACAAACGTTATCCCCGGCGTATTGCAGCGCGCACAGTACGTGCCGCAATACGCCGTGTGAACACCGCTTAAGACTGTCTAATCTAACTTTACAGCCTTTAGTAGTTGGTTTACTTTATATATAACTAATCGTGCCGAACCTCCTGGGCCCCAGTGCAAAATCTATAAGGGCATGTTCACACGACGGTTTTGGCCGCGGGTTCAGCCGCGGCCAAACCTCGTCCTACCCTCGCCGCAAACTCGCGTCTCCCGACGCGGGTTTGCGGCGCAAGTGGGGTGTGGTTTGGGGCGCGGCTTGTGGCGAGGGTTTGCCCCCATGCAAATTAGTAGACAGGGGTAAAACCGCACCACCAGCCGCGGCGACACCCGCGGCACAACCGCGCGGCCGCCGTGCTGAGGACTCGCTGTCAAGAATTGACAGGAGAGTTCTCAAACACGCCCCAAAGCCGCGGCGTGTGAATATTAACGCGGTTTCCCATAGGAAACCATGTTAATAGAGTGAGCGCGATTTGGACGTGGTTTTGGCCACGGAAACCGCGTCGGAACCCGTGGCCATAAACTCGTTCAAATCGTCATGTGAACAGGGCCTAAGAGGCCCTCATTTATGATCCTGGGGTCTTATTAATATGTGGCAGAGGGGCTTCTGGGCCCGGTTGTGACCGCTACCGGTGCACCCCCTGTAACTATGTGCCTGCCACATTTCATGCCAAACCACGCCTCTTTTACAGATGCCACCCCTTCTCGTCAGACAAGACCTGGAAATATCTATAATCGGTCTAAAACACATAATAAATGTGGTGTGAAGCATGTACCCTGAAATTTTAGGCCCAAATTCTGGCGCAATTGCCATAATAAATGTGCCCCATTGGGCCTCCTTTATCAAATCCGCCTAAAAATAAGACTCGCTCTGTTGCCCATAGCAACTAATCAATGCTCACTACGGCCAATCAGAGGGCAGCTTTCATTTTTCTACGGCGCTATAAGAAATGAAAACTGAGCTTTGGTTGCTATGGGCAACAGGGACAGTCTTAGGGGGATGTACACATGGCATTCTCAGGTACGTTTTACGTACCGCAAAACGGACCCCAAAATGTATTAAACAATGCTCAGCGTGATTAAGGAGCCGTTCACACGGCTTATTTGGGCGCGGATTGAAGCCGTACTGCGCGCTGGATTTGCGCTTCAGTACGGCTCCAGTCCGTCGCAGTAATTACGGTAATCCACCGTTCTCATAGAGAACAATGGATTCCGTCGCTCCTCCCCGCTGGGCGAATCCGCCGCGGGGGGGGGGGGGGGGGGGAAAGTGAAATGCACATTATCCAGGCGCAATATGCGCCGGGGGTAATGGAAGTCTATGGGGCCGCGCCCCCGCCCCTTATTCAAGCCGGAATTGCTAGCGCAATCCGGCTCGCAATTCCGGCTTGAATAAGCCGTGTGAACCGGGCCTTACATTGCTTTGAATGTAAAACACGCATCGGCGTTAAGACCATACGTGTTTTACATGCGCCTTTCGGATGCGTAAAACGGATGCTATCAAACAATTGACATGTGAATTCTGGATCCGTTTTACGCAGCGGATGCCCTACTTAAAACTATAGGGTACATTTCGACTGCAGCCAAAATGCATCCAAACACGCAGCACACTTTTGGGTACGTTTTACACGCCGCTGACAATCCATGTCTATGGGGCCGGCACTGATCAGCACGTGGTTCCAAAACACACGCCGTATGGGGCGTGTACTATACGCGCCGTCATAAGCCGCGTGAACGTAGCCTTAATTTCTCACAGTGCCTTGGAAAAATGAAAGCTGTCCTCTGATTGGTTGTTCAGAGGTCTGGTTGCTATTGTCAGGACTGCGTAGCCCATAGCAACCAATCAGAGCGCCGCTTTGTTTTTGCGGAGCAGTACAACAAATGAAAGCTGATCTCTGATTGGCTGCTATGGTCAGTTTTCATAAACGAGGCCCAATGTAAGACTGTGTAGCCCCTAGCAACCAAAGTTCAACTTTCATTTCTTAAACTGCTCTAGAAATTTTAAAGCTGTGATCTGATTGGTTGCTATGGGCAACCAACTGTCTGTTACACAGTTTGTATAAAAGAGGCCTCTGGCCATTTTCACACGGCTTAAAATGGGCCGTATTTCGGTCCCTAATTACGCGCCGGAGTGCTCAAATTACGGGCTGAAAACGTCCCAGTCATTACGGTAATCCACATTTCTCATAGAGAACTATGGATTAGGTCTCCTCTCCCTGCTCGGCGAATACGCCGAGGGGGGAGAAAGTGACATGTGAATTACCAGCAGCGTATACGCGCCGCTGGTAATGAATGTCTATGGGCCGGCGAAGTGCCGGCCCCCCGTCCACACGGCGTAATTACGTCCCGCAGTTAAGCCGTGTGAACATAGCCTAACAGTACAACTGGTCTTTGTTGCCCATAGCAACCAATCACAACTCCGCTTTCATTTCTTATACTACTCTGCAAAAATGAAAGCGGCGCTCTGGTTGCTATGGGCAACACAGTCCTGCTATGGGGCTTATTTATGGTTGCTATTGTCAGTTTTAATAAATAAGCCCTATAGCAGGACTGCGTAGCCCATAGCAACCAATCAGAGCGCCGCTTTGTTTTTGCGGAGCAGTATAACAAATGAAAGCTGATCTCTGGTTGCTATGGTCAGTTTTCACAAATGAGGCCCGAGACACTAGCCCATAGCAACCAGTCAAAGTTCATAGCAGCTGCTCTAGCAAAGTGAAAGCTGAGCTCTGATCGGTTGCTGTGTGCAACACCGACCAGTTTTACTATTGAGTCTTCTTTATCCATTAAGACAGTTGGCTGCCCATAGCAACAAATCAGAGCTCAGCTTTCACTTTCCTAGAGCAGTTTAAGAAATGAAATTGAACTCTGGTTGCTATGAACTTTGGTTGCTATGGGCTACACAGTCTTACATCGGGTCTCATTTATGAAAACTGACCATAGCAACCAATCGGTGGTCTGCTTTCTTTCCTTAGATTTTTCCACAGCGCTATAAGCTGAGATCTGATTGGTTGCTATGGGCAACCATCTGTCTCACTATTAGACCGGCTTGATAAATGAGGCCTAACAGTAGGACTATCGATGTTGCCCATAGCAACAGATCAGAGCTCCGCTTTAATTTTTCCACAGCAGTATAAGGCTATGTTCACACGGCTTATTTCGGGGCGTATTTGCAGACGTAATTACATCCGCACATACGTCCGAAATACGTTTTTAATTTCGGGGTCACAAAGTGTGGCACGTATTTAGCGTCGTAAATACATTCCCCATTCTGTACTATGGGGATTTATGTTGCAAAAACGCCTCAATAAGTGACAGGGAACTTAATTTTACGATCGTATTTACGCCCGTAAATACGTTGCGAAAATACGCCTCGTGTGAATGACGAGGCGTATTTTACATTGGAATCCATGCTAATCTAATTGTTCATTATTTGAAACGTATTTTGGGACGTATCTGCGGACATAATTACGTCCCGAAATAAACCGTGTGAACATAGCCTTAGACAGTTTTGATAAATGAGGCCCCTTCTCTGAATTTTCCTGACATACGTATAAATGTAATGTGTTAAAATTGCAGTAATTGTCCTGCAGTGGCCGCTGGTCGAGGTGCAGGGGGGTATTGTGACCCCCACTATGGCAGAGTGCAGGATCCCTCATAATGTTTCCATCTAGACAATAGAAATTACTGAATGTTATATTTCTATTTCGGTTACATTGTATATTTGTACTGCAGTTACATTCAGAGCTGCACCCACTATTCAGCCCGCTGGATTTCTGTTAGCTCTCAGGGTGACTGCCATGCATATCCCTGTAATCTCTAGGTTATGCTGTGTTGCATTGTGGGTCATGCAGCCTGAATCCCCGCCCTGTACAGCAGTCTGGTGCATTGCATTATGGGACTGAGTGATGCTGGATATTCTGAGTGGCATCTACTGGACTTGCGTGTGCAGCTTTGGATGTGACCGGAGTAGAGTATGTTCATACAGGGCAGATTTTACAGATATTTATGCATGAACTTAAGTAGCAAATCTTTAGGAAAGGTATTTCTGCAGGTTTTGTCTCCCCCTATTGAAGTCGGTGTATAAAAAAATCTGCAGTAGATGTGCCCCGTGTGAACGCGCCATAAGACCAGACAAGATCGTCATGTTATCTGTGCTGTGATTGCAGATATTTAACGAGCGCTGTTGACTGCACTACAAGCCCCCGAAGGAGCAGTGACTCAGGGACTCGGTGGTCTGGGACGCCGCGCTCCGCAGGCGGGTTGTGAACGTTCTCCCGTGGAGCGCCGGAGAACTGGACGATGTACGTTTTATCTCGTCTATCAATGGACGTAGCCGAAAAATAGCGCAACTGGATTAGATTGCGGAGATGACGTAGGCCTGTGAGGAGGACAACCTGCCATTTTGTATGGAACCTGTAGTTTTATTACCATTAAATCTCATTTTCAGACGTAGACGCGATGTCCTTGCAGTAACGACGGTGCAGGAAGGGTTTGTGGTCGGGTGCGAAACTGTTACTTCCCTGTTAGAGAAGGAGCTGGGATATCAGTAACCGGCGTCAGGCGGCTGCTGCAAAAGCTAACAGTGATTGAGAGCTCAGTTTATTATCAGAACGGTGCAGGCCTTGTGCCAACATCAGCTTGTGGGTGCGTGGGCATATACACAATCCCTGCATGTCCCAGTGTGTGTACCTGCGAGGTGTGGCAGGAGAGAACAGCCGCCAGCAACATTGCACCGCCAACCAGCTCACCAGAAACCTCAGTGTAGCCTTCCTTTTAAGAGGGGCCCTGCTATGTTGCCTTCTACTGTAAGAGCAGTCACACGGTGGAGCCCTCTACTGTAAGAGCGGTCACACGGTGGAGCTTCTACTGTCACACGGTGGAGCTTCTACTGTAAGAGCGGTCACACTATGGAGCTTCTACTGTAAGAGCAGTCACACTATGAAGTCTCTACTGTAAGAGCAGTCACACGGTGGAGGTCTCTACTGTAAGAGCGGTCACACGGTGGAGGTCTCTACTGTAAGAGCGGTCACACGGTGGAGGTCTCTACTGTAAGAGCAGTCACACAATAGAGCCTCTCCCTCTACTGTAAGAGTGGTCACACGGTGGAGCTTCTACTGTAAGAGCAGTCACACTATAGAGCCTCTCCCTCTACTGTAAGAGTGGTCACACGGGGGAGGTCTCTACTGTAAGAGCAGTCACACTATGGAGCTTCTACTGTAAGAGCAGTCACACTATAGAGGTCTCTACTGTAAGAGCAGTCACACTATAGAGGTCTCTACTGTAAGAGCAGCCACACGGTGGAGCCCTCTACTGTAAGAGCAGTCACACTATAGAGGTTTCTACTGTAAGAGCAGCCACGCTGTGGAGGTCTCTACTGTAAGAGCGGCCACGCTGTGGAGGTCTCTACTGTAAGAGCAGCCACACTGTGGAGCCTCTACTGTAAGAGCAGTCACACTGTGGAGGTCTCTCCTGTAAGAGCGGCCACGCTGTGGAGGTCTCTACTGAAAGAGCGGCCACGCTGTGGAGGTCTCTGCTGTAAGAGCATTCCCGCTGTGGAGGTCTCTGCTGTAAGAGCATTCCCGCTGTGGAGGTCTCTGCTGTAAGAGCATTCCCGCTGTGGAGGTCTCTGCTGTAAGAGCAGTCACACTGTGGAGCCTCTACTATAAGAGCAGCCACACTGTGGAGTTCTCTACTGTAAGAACATACCCACGATGGAGGCTCCACTATAAGAGCAGTTGGTTGTTATAATGAACCGCTCACCTGGTTTCTTCTTTTCATTGCGTGCACGGACGGCTCCAGGACTTCGGACACCGGCGTTCATGACTCTTGAGAGTCCAGCACCGAGATCAGTTAAGTAGATTTAAATAAAACTTCAAATTCATTATAAATTAAGTATTAAAAAAGGTGTTGGTCACATCTTCATTTGGGAAAACCAGCAAACGCGTTTCGGGCGACCTCCCTGTACACGTTGCTGCACTGTAATGACATTACACGTATTTAAAAACATATGTGCAAAGCTGGACTAATCACATGATCATGACCTAAGAAAGGTCCTGCTATACCCCCGTACCGGTGAAATCATAGGGTAAGTTTACACAGTGTGTTGAGTCTGTGTACATATACATACGTTTATAGATGCGCATTTGGATCCGTATCTCAGACCCAAACGTGCATCTATCAATGTGCAGTGTGACTTACAATGTAAAACAGGCATGGGCGTTCAGACCAGTGGATCCCAATGCGTGTGTACTTGCGTCTTTCGGAATCCGTTCAAGATGCCATGTCAATTCTTGATCCGAAAAAAAGCAGCAGGCGCCTATTTAATAACGTTAGGGTGCGTTCTGCTGAGCCTAACACCGAGCTGGGTGAATGTACTGCGTGGCGGATGCGATTTTCGATCCAAAACACAGTGTGAACATACCCATAATCCAGTAATGGCCTAATTGAAACAGGGGGTATGAATATTGCAGTGTGTATGGAAACTATAAATACCTGATAGCGGCTAAAGAACAAAGATAAAGCAAATATAAAGACCAAAGCACGTTTTCACTGTCTCGCAAGGGAACAATATCAAGGAAGTTTGTGTAATACTGCCATCATGTCCATATGTACAGCGATAATAGGCACAAATCGCTGAATTATAATAAATGTGACGTTTTATTTAAATCCACCGACTGATCTCGGTGCTGGACTCAACACTCTAGATCAGGCATCCTCAAACTGCGGCCCTCCAGCTGTTGGGAAACTACAAGACTACATTACGCATGCCCACTTTTTTAGATTATATAAATGACATGACGGGATGTTGTGTACGTTTGATCCAACAGCTGGAAGAAGCGCAGTTGAAGGATGCTGGAGTAGATGATAGGTTAGCTATGGTGTCAAGGGCGGGCGACAGGCTCCACAACCTTAATTGTGGCTTGCCAATGCGCCCGTGCTTATTACGTTAATTCATAAGCCCTCAGAGTGTTATGAAGGGACGCCTGTCTTTCACGGTGTAGCAGAGCAAGCGCATTGTGCACCAGGAGAATGAAGCGACATGTCACTACTTCCGGGCGCGTACGCGCAATGGCTAATAAAAGTGAATAGGGCCGCTCCCCCCGTGCTTTAGAAGTACAGACCGGCAAGCGCGTACATCTAAAAAACCTGCGATACTGGGGTGCATAAAGTATGTGCATCAATATGCTGTGTGAACACAGCCTAAAGCTCAGGACTGGCCCACGGATTTCCTGAAATTCTTATTTTGGATCGGCGCCGCCACCGTCTCATCTGGAATTGTCCATAATAAAGAACATATGTTTGTTTTACGCCATTAACCAATTCTGAATAATTAGAGGGGGCCCATGTTCGGGATCCTGGTCAGCGCGGTTATAAAGTGTCTCTACTGGACCCATCCTGCACCGCACCGACATGAATGGAAACTGTAATACTTCACCTCCCCTGTGGTGGCGCTATGGGAAAATGTAATACTTCACCTCCCCTGTGGTGGCGCTATGGGAAACTGTAATAGTTCACCTCCCCTGTGGTGGCGCTATGGGATAACAGTAAATACGTCGCCCTCCCCAGGTGGTGTCCTATGGACAAATGTAATAGACGTCGCCTCTCCTGTGGTGGCGCTATGGGAAACTAATACGTCCCCTCCCCTGTGGTGGCGCTATGGGAAACTGTAATACGTCACCTCCCCTGGGGTGGCGCTATGGGAAACTGTAATACGTCACCTCCCCTCCCCGTTCCTTCTCAGGAACGGGGATTGTTCAAAGTGGAGAACCCTTTTAATGACAATAAGCAAACCACCAGCAGGTGGTGCTGTGAAGCAGTAAAGTAGTATAGGAGCTGGGGCCCTAGCCTTGCTCTACACTGGGGGGGGCCGGGTTGCCCCTACAGGCAACACTGCAGATTAGTAGAGCAGGGTCTACACCCTACGGGGCCCTTCCTTCAGGATAATGACCTTATGAAGAAGGGAACTTCAGCAGAAGATTGCTTAGTGCTGGGGGTGTATAAAAGAAAATGGTGACCCTTCCACCGGGCCATACCCAACTCCCCAGCTCTTACGGTGACCCCCTTCCCCCAGGGCCTCCCCGCAACGTCCCCACTTTACAGGGACCCCCCTTCCCACCGGGCCATCACCGCAAGTCCCCAGTCTTCAGGTGCCCCCTTCCCACCAGGGCCATCACCGCAACGTCTCCAGCTCTTACAGGTGACCCCTTCCCACCAGGGCCATCACCGCAACGTCTCCAGCTCTTACAGGTGACCCCTTCCCACCAGGGCCAACACCGCAACGTCTCCAGCTCTTAGAAATGAAACCTGGAAAGAGAATCCTAGGACACCAATCAGTAAAAAAAAATTTATTGTGGAGGGTGTGGGGCCCCAAAACAGCAGCAACTCCAGAGCATGAGGAGGCCATCATTACTGCAGCTGTAAGACTCTAGTACAAAATAAATGGGAAGTGTAGCTGGGACAGAGTCCGGTATTGATCAGACAGGGCCGGGCTCATTGGAAGTGGACGTTTTTTCCCCTTGCTCTTCCCCCCCCTGAGCCCGTCCAGGCTCATTTTCCCCCGCGGGGGGGGGGTCTTGACGGCGCAAATGGACGTAACGCTCATCTCCCACGTGGACCTGGAAGCAAAGAAGAGCAGGGTCAAGAGATACATAGAGCAGCCGGGGGCAGTAATGCCGGCTCCGCAGCCTGGGGCCCACTACGGCCCCTCCTATACTACAAATTCCTGTGCTAACACATGGAGGGAGTAGCAGGACACACCTCCGAGGATCCCATAGACATGGTCCCTGCCCTTGAGGGTCTATATGAGGTGTAATAGTTAAAGAGGTGTTCTGGGACCTACCATTGCTTGTTTGTCTATCAGGGCATGATTAAAAAGAGAAGCTAAGACTCTTATTTATGTCCTGGACGCTCCCGGCTGCCGGTCCATTCATCTAGGACAGCGTGGCGAACCTGTGGCACTCTGAGCCCTCTCTGCTGGCACGCTGCCTTTACTACCTCTACTGATAAAAATAAGGGTCCACGCTGTGGGAGGGAGAGCCCGGCATCCGAGTCACAGCACAATAAGTTTACATACACAACAGGCCTGAGACCCGCTCTCTGTTTAACCCCTTAACAACCGCCCACCGTCTTTAGACGTCGGCCGGTGCGGGTCGTTCGTCTACAGCGACGTCTTCTGGCGTCGCTGCAGACATCGGAGTTTGCGGCTCCGGGGGCCGTAGCTGCGCTGAGACGGGGCTGTACTACATACCCCGCTCCCCGGTGCTTTAACCCTTTGATTGCCGCGGATCGTCACCACAGCTCAATCAAAGGGTTTCCCGGCTCTGTCGGGTGATCGGAACGCCCGGTGCCCCGACAGAGCCCGGGGAACGGCTGCACAGTCAGCTCTGGAGACCTAGAGTAGCCCCAGGGCTGTCTGTGTAACAAGCCAGTGATCAGGGCAGACTGTGTGCTGCCCTGATCCCTGTGTCATACTGACACAGTTTATGATGTATTAGCACATATGAATATGCTAATACATTACTAAGTGTAAAAAAAAAAAGTGTTAAAAGAATAAAAAAAGTCATAAAAAAATAATTGTGCATGCATTACACACAATAAAACCCTACACATATTAGGGATCCACACGACCGTAATAACCTGTAGAATTAATCTAACAAGTTATAAAGTGTGAAATGTGAACGGTGTAAAAAAAAATACAAATAAAAAAAAAATTCTGCAATTATTTATAAGTGAACTTAAACTATTCCCCCATAAAGTACAACTTGTCCCGAATAAAACGAGGCCTCAGACAACTTGCGTTCATTGAAAAGAAAATTACAACTGTTTGAAACACAAGGAGGCAACAAACTAAAAAAAAATGTTCTGGTCATTAACTACCTTTCAGGCCTGGGGCTTAAGGGGTTAACACTTACTGCAGGACTGTGACCGGAGCGGACCCTCCCCTCTGGCCATGGGCAGGTCCGGATGCAGGAGACCTGCTTGACAAATCAAATCAGTGAGGCCCCGCCCCATGAGGTGGGGCCTCACTGATGGGCCACCTCTGAGTCAACCCCGAGCCGGTGTTGGACGTCTGAGTCACAGGGTGGGACCATCACAGTTGCTTCAGGGGGGCCCATTATAGGTGCTCCAGGGGCGTGGGGGGGGGGGGGGGGTATTAGATGGGGTCCATCTGAGGGGCCCCAACACAAGGGCTCAGAGGGGGGCGATTACGTGGGGCACTATGGATGGGGAGTTTCGTTTGTACATAGGAGGGGAGAGGATGAGAGAAAAGCTAGGTGCTTGTGTTGTAAATTCTGCAGGAACGAGTGGTGGCCGGGAGAAGTCATCATGGTGGTCTGGACCGGATGGAGATAAAAAGTGAACGACAAGATGTCACTAAATGCAACTGGATGTTCACAATCGTAACTACCAGTCACTGTATGCTGGAAATATGGAGGTTGGAGACTAGGTTAGCAGGGGAGGGTTGGGGTATAAACACTTCAGTTGTAAGGGGCCCTAAAACAACGTCACCTCCCTCATTAATTAACCGTGCTGCGGCCCCCCCCCTCCTGACGTCACCTCCCTGCTGCGCGCCGACGTCCTCACGCGTTCGGAACCACAGTATTCAGATTAAATTGCCGCGTCGGCACGTTGCGATAAATAAGGGGATTTTCGGGTGCAGTTACGGCACTCTGTCTCTAACAGGTTCGCCATCACTGATCTAGGAGCTAAGCCCCCACGAAAAATTCTCTTTTCACATATTGACAAGTAATAGGTGACTAAAATTATATATATATATTATATATACACACACAATTTTATTTTATCATTATTAAGTTCCCCTCTGTACACGACTTACAGGTTTTTCGCTGCCTTCCCCTCTGTGAGCTCGGATAGTGGCTGAGAGTATTGCTCGACTGTTGTTCTTCTGGGCCAAAACTATGGCCTGAGAGGTGTAAGTATTATCAGCAGGACCTGAGAAGTGTAACGTAACATCTTCCCCACGGCCCCCCAAAAAAAAAAAAAAAAAAAAAAGTTGACTCCATTATCCTTCCATGTACGCCTCTTTTCGTTGTCCTGTGATCTAGTCTAATCTTATCTGTCCCTGTCCCGAGAACACTGGAATCATCATTAGGTCATTACCTACTCTTTGTAACGAGACTACATGTAGAATAGATGCAGGAAAGGGAGGTTAGTCTGCCTGGCCATTCAGGAGTTTTAATCTTTAATATTCCCAGTTAGAAAATTGTGTCATTTTTATTTACATGGGACTGCAGAAAGTATTTAAAAAAAAAAATTACTGCCAAAAGTTCTCAAAAAAAAAAAAAAAATATAGGTTTTGATAAAAGTATTCCGTTGTGATTTAAAGGGGTTGTCTCCAGTCAGAGTTTCATAGATGCATCCTGTCACTTCCTGGTCAGACTGTCTGTAATTAGAATACGATCTCCCTGCATTCAACTCTGTGTTTTCATTCTGCTAATTAGTTCAGATTAGCTCAGAAGCTTCTCTGGACCTGCTACCTGGAGGTTTATCTAAAGTAGACAGCAGTAATTACTGGCTTTTGTCTGAAAGATCAGATAAACACCAGCTTTTTACTGCCGGCCAGCACAGAGCTGCCGCGACCTGTGTGATGACCTCTCCCCCTGCTATCACATACTGTAGAACAAACAGCAGGGGAAAAGGAGTAAACAGGTCGGTCACTGAGGGAACAGAAAGAGCCAGGGAGGTGATAAAATCACTTGTAGCTCCTTAACAAAAAAAAGATGAACGCAATATAGCGATCCCTACATTTTAAAAGCGAATCTTTGTAGCGAGACAACCCCTTTAAGTGTCACTTTAACAAATGGCCCTGTGAGAGTGACCATAATTTTGAGGTCCCCAGAAGGTACATTGATCCCTGTAAAAGGACACCCCACCCCCCCCTCTTTGAGGATCCAATACTTATACATATTCTCCACCCCATGAGGCCTGTACTGTGCATCCTGGTTTAATGGAGGGGTGTCAAACTGTGGCCCTCCAGCTGTTGGGAAACTACAACTCCCATCATGCCCATTGTTATAGATTATACAAATGCATGATGGGAGTTGTAGTTTCCCAACAGCTGGAGGGCCGCAGTTTGACACCTGTGGTTTAATGGCTCCCACCAAAACCCAGCCCCAGCTCGAGAACTACTCCAGGACCTACATGATTGCTCCCCTAGGGCCCGAACCCAATGACCACCCACGACCAACAGTATCTGCTGGCTCTCCAGCTAGAAGCACTACAACTCCCAGCCTGCAGGCCGGGATCTGTGGAGGCACCAGTCTTTGAACGTCCATGATTCGGCTGATAGTAAGATTGCACGGCGATCGCAGCCACTAGTCTGAGAGGAACCTCAAGAGTAAAGCCACCAGGAGGAGCCTCAGTCTGGAGGCCTCCACTGCGATTACCTTAACGAAGTAGTTGGTCCCGGCCACCACCTGGGTCTTGTATTCTTTGGCCTCGAAGGTCGGGTAGGTCGTCCCGTGCTTCTCCTCCACCTCAGGCTTCACCTGGAAGAGAGAAGATGCTGCGGTCAGAGATGGAGGACGGCATCGGGACAGACCCCGGAGTCTGCTGATCCGAGGACGTCTGATGATCCAGACGTGACCATCTAATGATCTGCAGCCTCCATGTATCAGGTCCATAACCAGGACCCCCCCCCCCCCCCCCGCCCCCCCACAATATCTCACTGCAGCCTCCATGTTGTGCTGACGTCCTGTGTTTGGGATTTTGCTGACAATGTCCAGGACTCATGACCGATTAGTCATCGGTATGTGTGTGTGTGTGTGTTGGGGGGGGCGGGGGTCACATGACTTGGAGGAAGCGAATGCATTGTGTGAGGATGAGTCACCTGGAAGGGGAGGGGCGCGCCGCCACAAAAACCAAATCCAGAAATACTTACTTAACCAATTCAGGAGCAGGGCCGGGTCCAAGGTCCCCACTGTATGAAGTTCTGCAACTTTCTAACTTCATGTTTTCGGAATCTGTGACTGGAGCTGAAACCTTCCCCTGCTACTTCTCACAGCTGAGGTTCTGTTACAGTTGTATCTGGTCGAGACCATTCCCTGACTGCAGCTGATACATTGTAACAAACTATAGATTAGTGCGATTGATGCGTTTATCTCAGAGGAATGTCTGAACTGCCTGCAAATGTAAAAAACCCTCAGCTGTGAGACGTTTCAGGTCTGTACAAGTTTTTAGCTCCTTAAAGGTGTTCTGCCCCAAGTGGAAAAGATGGCCGCCACTCTCAGAGCCGACCACACTTACAGTCACTCTACATTCTGTTCTATGGGAGTATCGGCTCTGCTCTGTGCTTTGTAGGACACCTCTATCTTCAATTTATTCAGGCCCGGAGTCAGTACTTTGTAGGACACCTCTATCTGCAATGTATTCAGCCCCGGAGTCAGTACTTTGTAGGACACCTCTATCTGCAATGTATTCAGCTCCGGAGTCAGTACTTTGTAGGACACCTCTATCTGCAATGTATTCTGCCCCGGAGTCAGTACTTTGTAGGACACCTCTATCTGCAATGTATTCAGCCTCCGGAGTCAGTACTTTGTAGGACACCTCTATCTGCAATGTATTCAGCCTCGGAGTCAGTACTTTGTAGGACACCTCTATCTGCAATGTATTCAGCCCCCGGAGTCAGTGCTTTGTAGGACACCTCTATCTGCAATGTATTCAGCCCCGGAGTCAGTACTTTGTAGGACACCTCTATCTGCAATGTATTCAGCCCCCGGAGTCAGTGCTTTGTAGGACACCTCTATCTGCAATGTATTCAGCCCCGGAGACAGTACTTTGTAGGACACCTCTATCTGCAATGTATTCAGTCCCAGATAGAAGTATTTCTCACTTTACTGCAACTTACCTCTATATAGTCTCATTACAAATAGTAGGTAATGACAATGATTGCTCAGTTCTCTGGACAGAGAGAGAGATTAGATAACAGGGCAATGACGGGAGCAATATATGAAGCATAGATTCAGCAGAGCGGACTCATCTCACTTTACTGCGGCTTACATCTATATGGTCTCATTACAAATAGTAGGTAAGACATAAGGATTGCTCAGTTGTTCTCTGGATAGGAAGAGTTAAGATTAGACCATAGGGCAATGACAGGAATCAACAGAACAGATGGTCATTGCCCAGTGATGTAGTCTAGGCTTTTCGCTCCCTGTCCAGAGAATAGTGCAATGACTGTCATTACCTACTATTTATCAGGCGACTTCTAGAGATAGGCAGCTGCAGCAAAGTGAGATTAGTCTCTTCTGCTGGTTTTATTCTTCACGTATTGGTCCTGTCACGGCCCTGTTATCGAGTTTAAACTTACTGCTCCCTGTCCAGAGAACAATAGTGCAATTATGTCATTACCTACTATTTTTTCAGGGGATTTCTAGAGCAGAGCAGCTGCAGCATAGTGACAATAGTTTACTCTGCTGATGTTATACATCATCTATTGCTCGTCATTGCTCTGTGGTCTAATCTTTCTTCATCTCTCCCTGTCCAGAAAACAACTAAGCGACCATTATGCCATTTCCTACTATTTCTATTTAGAATACAGATGTAAGCAGCAGCTGATATAAAGGAGTTTTATCTTACAACTAGAGGACGGGTTTTTATACGTCGTTTTTAGTTACATAGGACTGTCAAAATAAAAAAAAATGTAAATAATTTTCCAGGAATATTTTAACAAAAAATCCCCTTTTAAGGGGGGTTATATGCCGGCCTCTATAAGGTGCAGCACCTGCCCATTAGATTTCAGTCTCTTCCTGTGAATAGGAAGCCTCACTGCCGATATCAAGACACTATTATACTTATATTACAGGGCAGTCACGTGACCTAGACAGACACACACAGCTATGGCGCTCACCCGGTTGCACAGCTCCTGCACCTCCGCAGTCGCCGCCTTGGCGTCCCCCAGTCCTCCGCACATCGGCATCACGAAGTTGCGTCTGATGACCGCCCCCGGACGCCTCTATGTATACTGCGCGGAAGAAACCATCAGGAGGAGAGAGGGGGCGATATTCCCAGCGTACAGCGCGGCGCTTCGTCATGCTGACAGGGGGCAATGACCATACAACCAATCTCCCCCCCACCTTTGCCCGGAGCGTGGAGCGCGCCAAGCTGATCACGTGACGTAAATAGTTTATAGCAGTGCGAGGCGGGTACGCATCGTAAGCCCCGCCCTCGATCATCCCTGTGACGTCACTGTGTCCGCTGTTAGTTGAATCGCCTGTGTTACCTAGGAAACCACATGACCCAGCAGGAAGATACCATTATCTACTTATATCCGGGATTTGTGATTCGGAGAGCAGGGAAAGGGGGATAATCCCCTCAATGAGAGCAATAATGGCAGAAAGATTCTGTGTCACCTGGAACCTGAGAGCTGAATCGAATTCTGAATAGTTTATCCAAAAGTGCCCCCCACCCCCCAATAGTGGTAATGGTTCTTTCCAAATATGACCCTCTATAGTGGTTACGACCAGACAACTGGCCCAAACCTAAGGCGGCGTGTGAGGAGCGGCGAGCAGGGAGCACCGCTCATAATTAGGCATTTCAGGGGCTATGTTCTGTATACTAACCAATGTGAAGGGCCCTGTCCGGGCCCCACAGCCATAGGTCCTAGGTTGCCTTTGCTCTGGTCTGACCCAGTAACATTTCACTACAGGTGACCACTGTGGTCAATCAGTGCTGGGTGTATAGAGCTAACACCACAAGGGAGGGGGGGGCACCGCAACAAATTCAAAACTAACCCATGCTTAAAGGGGTTCTCACTAAAGGGATTGCTGCTTTTTATGTTAAAGATCTTGCAAAAACAAGTCACTTTGCAATATGTGTCCATTAACAGTGTCCTACCTATATCTCTTGTATGGGCTGCATCAGCTCCTCAGGTCGCTATAGCTACAGACCTGTTCCATCTCTCCTGAGAGGCTGCCAGTACTGGTTGCTATAGCTACAGACCTGCTCCATCTCTCCTGAGAGGCTGCCAGTACTGGTTGCTATTAGCTACAGCCCTGTTCCATCTCTCCTGAGAGGCTGCCAGTACTGGTTGCTATAGCTACAGACCTGCACCATCTCTCCTGAGAGGCTGCCAGTACTGGTTGCTATTAGCTACAGCCCTGTTCCATCTCTCCTGAGAGGCTGCCAGCACTGGTTGCTATAGCTACAGACCTGCTCCATCTCTCCTGAGAGGCTGCCAGTACTGGTTGCTATTAGCTACAGCCCTGTTCCATCTCTCCTGATAGGCTGCCAGCACTGGTTGCTATAGCTACAGACCTGTATGATCTCTCCTGAGAGGCTGCCAGCACTGGTTGCTATAGCTACAGACCTGGCTTCTACCGCAGCCTCATGGAAGCCAGTAAACACACCCCTGAACTCAAAATGAAACCAAGAAAACAGAATGGAGGTGAGAGGAATTAATGTAGTGAGACAACCCCTTCAAGTGGCACCAGGGGTCAATTTGGGCACGGAAGCACCCCACAGTAATCTTACAATTTGCCCCCCTCACCGACCATGAGTCTACATCAAGGACAGAGAGGTCCATCACCCCTCTCCTGAGCCACCCCGTTCTGAACAGAGACAGGGCCACAATTGCAGTTACTCCATTCATTTTGATAGGAGAAACCACGCACAGCTCTCATTGAAGGGAATGGAGAGTAACCGCACCAGCGCAGCCTCTCCTCTCTGGAGAAGGGGGCGGGTATGTTCACACGGCTTATTTTGGCACATATACACTGAAATGTGCACCGCAATTGTGGTAATCCATAGCTCCGAGCGTTATGGATTATGCGTCATCCCCCACATGTACAATATGATTGTATCGTACGTGCAGGGGAAGAATTGACATGTCAATTGTTAGCGGCGAATACTGCATGTCAATGGGGCCGGTGCCCCCTGTGCTCTGGGAAGATGCACTGATCAGCACGACTCCCCAAAACACACGGCGTATTGCGGTGCAGACTGTACGCGCCGCAATAACGCCGTGTGAACATACCCAGAGCTTCTAGAGATCGGATAGGTCTCCCCCTGTCAATGACTGATGGAAACACCCTTTTAGGTCTCAGACTCTACTGCCACCATAAGGCTGGAAAATCCACCTCCTGCCCCTAGAGGAGGCTATAGGAGAAAACCACAGCAGTGCAGACAGCAGATGTAATTTAGGTTCAGACATTCAGGGAACATTATACAGCCAGGATTTATGACTGATTTGGGATTTGTAAACTGTTACCCATCCCCATAGACCTCAATAGAAAGTCCGACCACTGGTTTACACTACACGGATTTGCTGAGGTCGGATTTCAAAACTGACAACTTTGCAAAAAAAAAAAAAAAAAAAATGGGTCGGTGCACATTCTGCCATTGTATTTCCAGCAGGACGTGCACTGCTCAGTGTCAATGAGCCGTCTGAATCCACCCAAAACAGATTGTAACAGGCAGATCCTGTTCTAGAACCCAACAAGTACTTCACAACTGCTGTGAAATGTACCTGAACTGGCCCCAGAATTTTCAGACCGTTCCTGACTGGACCCCTTCCCCTTTTCTGGTTTGAATGCTACACCTTCTCACCCTCAGCTTATTTTAGTAAGTTCTTTGCCACTTACCCCCATGATACATAATGCTTTATTCTTACATCAGATTTTACTTTGAAGGGAGGGGGGGGAGGAGAAGAAATTTTTACTTCCAAAACAAGGGCGCATCCCTACGGCATAGGACAAATACCGGCCGGTTTGCGTCCTGTTTTGCACCCTACATGAAAAAACTTTGAGACTCTCGGTTCACATATTTGATTTAAAAGATGTTTTTAAAATGCCCACGACTTTTTAAACGTGATCTCAAAATCGGGCAGTCCTATCCTATCTTTACCTCTCAATCGAGCCAATCAGGCCTCTTGCTGGGTCAACCGACCTCCATTATTCAGAGAGAAAAAATAAAAAAAACACCCAACCTGCAAGCTGCCCTATATGGGAAGGAAGGGGTGCTTCCATTTTGGGTTTCTGTCCCCGCCCACTCTCCCCAGGCGGTCATAAGAAGGGCAGCTTGCAGGTTGGGGGTTTTTTTTATTTTTTTCTCTCTGAATAATGGAGGTCGGTTGACCCATGAGAGGCCTGATTGGCTCGATTGAGGGGGTAAAGATAGCATAGGACTGCCCGATTTGAGATCACGTTGAAAGTCCGTGGGCAGCTTAAACATCTTTTGATCAAAATATGTGAACCGAGAGTCCGTTTTTTTCATGTATGATAGATAGCATAAATGCTTCTTTAGGGATTTCCACGTAGTGTATTGCCCTGTTTTGCACCCGTCCCCACGGGGGACTGCTTTTCTCTGCGATGAGCCCTCCCTCCTCCCATTGAGAAGCACAGATTCCGTCCGAAAACCGGACGGAGGAATGAACATGCTCAATGTTTTGCCGCCGGAAGGAAAACCCGTGCCGTGGGGACTGCTGCACGGGTTTTCCATAGAGCACAATTGTGCTCATTTTCGGCCGGTTTTTCAGGCGGTCTGAAAAACCAGCCAAAAACCCGTGCCGTGGGGATGTGCCCTAAGTCTGCAGTTCCATCCCTGTTCCTTCACAGATGATCACTTGACGTTTTGGAACCGTTTAACAGAAGAGAAACCATCCAAAAACACAGCGGCTGATGCTTTTTTTTGGATGCGTTTCTTCAGATCTGTTTTTCAATGCCTTTTCTTTCAAATCAATTCTCTATTAATCTAAGCGATTCCATGACCAAATACACCCTTTTGATAATTTACAATAAATGTTTTAACCTAACCCCAACCCTGCCCTAAATAATGATTATTAATAGTTACTGATAAGTTAATTATAGCTGATTATTAATATTTTATAATTATTCAAAAATAGATTTTTAAAAATTAATAACTAATTATAAAGTTTTAATTAGTAATAATAAATTAAATAAAACTACATACTCAATTTATATTATACACAGACAGTCAAATTTTAATCCAACGTGTTTTTCGGATGCGCTTTTAGCATCAAAAGCGCGTCCAAGACGTACCCACAAGTGTGTTGCTTGTTTGGATCCGTTTTTCAGGCTCCAAAAACGCACCCCTTTGTTTCCTATGGGGATTTCTCGCACGTAAAAATGACATGTCAATTCTTAGAACGGATCCGAAAAGCGCATCGGCGATCACTCGTGTGAACGTCGATGCGCTTTGTTAGATACGTTTTTTGGATTCGTTTTGCTTGCAAAAAAGTCGTGTGAACTTACCCTTAGGGTCCTTGGGAGTGGCGCTTTTTTTTTTTTTTAATTACTTTACATATTGTGCCCCCTAAGGGTCCAAAAGGCAGTATTTTTACATCACTTGTAACTGATTTATTAGCCGCAGCTACATGGGGAAATACAGCCCCTGGCACTGACTACAGAGCTGATGAGACCCAGCAGCGCCTGTAGATGCAACTAGAGGATGTGCCTTAAAGTGTGAAACGCGTCTTCCTTTACATTTGGAAGAGTTCTCTTTTTACCAATATCATTAATGCGGGTTGCCCAGCGCTGTTTCTTTTCTGTAGAAACAGAGGTTAATGGTGAATAAACCTGAATCCAGTGTGTGATTTTCTACTACCTTCCTGTTGGGAGAAGATATCTACAGAAAAAAAAAAAAAAAAAAAACACATTGATATTCTTAGTTCACACATTTTGATCAAAAAATGCTTAAGCCACCCCTGAACTTATGTGATCTCAAGGACCGGTGGTCCTACTCTATCTTTACCTCTACAGAAGTCACTGCAGTGGACCCCAATCACACACCATTGGGTCCTTGATTGTTTAGCCCCTTAAGGGTGCTTTCACACGGTGCGTTTTTGGTGCGGTTTTTTGTGCAACAATATATATCATTAATTGCTGTACCTTCCTGCACAAAAACGCACCGTGTGAAAGCACCCTAAGCTGAACGCCGAAAGGTAATGACCAGAACATTTTTTTCGTTTTTGCCTCCTTGCGTTTCAACAGTTGTAACTTTTTTATTTTTTCAATGACGCAGTTGGATGAGGCCTCGTTTTATTCGAGACAAGTTGTACTTTATAGGGGAATTGTTTAAGTTCACTTATAAATAATTGCAGATTTGTTTTTTATTTTTATTTTTTTACACAATTCACACTTGATTTGTTAGATTAATTCTACAGGTTTTTTTATTTTATCTTTTTTTTTTTATTCATTTCTTTTACACTTTTTTTTTTAAATCCCCTGAAGGGAGAACCGTTTTACTTTTTTTTTTTTTTAAAACTTAGTAATGTATTAACATATAATCTAATACATTATAATCTGTCAGTGACACAGGCAGTAATCAAGACAGCACAGTCTGCCCTGATCTCTGGCTTCTTACACAGACAGCCCTGGGGATTCTCTAGGTCCCCAGGGCTGTCTGTGTAGCCGTTCCCCGGGCTCTGTCCAGTCACTGTGTGTTCCGATCACTCGACAGAGCAGGGAAACCCTTTTATTGTGCTGCGATAATGAACTGCCGCACTCAAAGGGTTAAAGCACCGGGGAGCGGAGATGCTCTGGGATCAGGGCTGGGTAGTACAGCCCCGTTCTCAGCGCTGCTGCGGCGCCCGGAGCCGCAATCTCCGATGTCTGCAGCGACGCCAAAAGACTTCACTGTCGACGAATGACCTGAAATGCCCGACGTCAAGTCGGCGGGCGGCTGTTAATGAGTTAAAGCTACAGCGAGTGTTGCCTCGGTAAGAACACCCAAAGCTTAATATGATATACGGTACTAATTTTATTGTGAGAAATCTTGTGCGCGCTGTTCCACATCTCATCCCCCCTATTTTGACTATGGAGCTGATAAGACCCAGCAGCTCCTGTAGTTACTGAGCCCCAGTGATCACATGGCCTGGAGGCTCCTTCCTATCCATATACACAAAGCTCATGGAGCACTGAACAGAACACATTCAGGAAGGCAGGGACGGTAATGAACCATTGCTGCCTTCTCACTGGAGAGCCCGGCTGCAGCTGACAGACAGCCCTCCACTGTCACAGCAGCACAAAGTGTATAGCCATCACCTACTGGCTTCCTGCAGCCACCACTACCCCCACATTTATACAATTACTACTGAACTCATAGGAAACTAAAACCCCCATGTAGTTAGCGCCCCCCAGTGGCAGCTGCAGGAAAGCATGTCGGTATTGAGAGTTCAAAACTGGGTCTGGCTCTAGTGATGAAAGGAGGGCAAGGCAGGGGCCATAAAAACTGGGTCATGAAGCAGTTATGGAAGAGGACCTCCAAGACTGGGGAGAGTACATCCTCAGACCACAGGGTGGCAGTGCAGAGTAGTAGAGAAGTGTCCCCAGAGCGAAAAGGGGGGGGGGGGGGGGTCCCCCACCTCCCTAAAATACTAACCCGTGATCTCCAACCTCATGGAGATGAGACCTGAGCAAGTAGTGAGGAAACCAGTTTTACACAATTTTTTTTTAATCCTGGCAGAGTATAAAAACAGAATCCACACTTAGCCCCTGATCCAACCAGCGCAATGGCGCCATCAGGGTATGCGCTCTTAAAGGGGTACACACATATTTACTATGCAGGATCCTCAGAGCAGGGGAGAAAGCCACCGTATGATTGCATCTAGTACAAGACTGAGCTTCAGGAGACGAGTCCATGGCCGGGCAGAGGAGGCGTCAGCGGTCTACGGGGAGGAGGCGGAGGGGTTATTTGCAGTATTCGATCTCATCCGTCTTGGTCTTCCCGATCTGCGTGGCGCAGAGGCTCAGCTTCTCATCCGCGTGGGGCAGCGCCTTATTGATGGCCACGTGCACATATTCTCCATTCCCCACATGGACCTGTGAACAGACAAGAGCAGGTGACACTGGGAGGCGACTGCTGCCCCCCCTCTAAGGCAGCCCCTGTGCAGGACAGTCACCCTGACCACACCGATGTAGGAGAGAGACAATTCCCATGTAAGTTTTGCTTCCTTTCAGCATTAGCACAGTTCTCATCTGCTACTTGTGTACCAAAGCTTCCCTAGGTTACAGACTACTACAATTATCTCAATCCCTGCTGTGTCTTAGCAGCAGCACAGGAGCTTGTTTGTTTCTTAATGACAAAGTGTAACCCATTAGAGCTCTGTAGCCTTGTGCCAAATACTTATTAATCTTGATATAACACCAACATATTCCGCAGCACTTTGCAATGTAGAGGGTATAATTAGACAAGAAAAACATTACAGTAAGAAGCTGCTTAGCGATCAGACACGAGGTGTGATATTTTAAAAGAGGAGCCAAACTTAAAGGGGTGGTCTCACTACAGGGATCGCTGCTTTTTATGTTAAAGATCTTGCAAAAACAAGTCACTGTGCAATATGTGTCCATTAACAGTGTCCTTCCTATTCCTAGATATCCCCTCTTGTATGGGCTGCGTCAGCTCCTCAGGTTGCTATAGCTACAGACCTGTTTACTCTCTCCCGATAGGCTGCCAGCACTGGTTGCTATAGCTACAGACCTGGCTTCTATTGCAGCCTAGTAGAAGCCAGTAAACACGCCCCTGAATTCAAAGTGAAACCGAGAATACAGGACGGAGGTAAGATGAATCAACGTAGTGAGACAACCCCTTTAAGTATAATAAAATATGGACTAAATGGCTGGATACTTCTGGTCTTGCTGCACCAAACTTAGTTAGGCAGAGGGTGTTGGGATCTCGGTGTAGAGGTTCCTGGGACTGTGTCTATGGCAGTTGTGTGGATGGAGGCCGTCCGACAGTCAGGTACAATTTTTATTATGACAGGAACTGACTGTTATTAATATAGTATTACTATGCGATTGTAATGGATGTTCACGGTTCTGAATCTGGAGATGGATCTGGGAGGTGGGTTGGGTTGTTTTTGGGGATAAAAGTTGAAATATGGTCTTACAATGACATGTACTGTATTCTGTTTTGTACTACTTTATATCTGACCAATAAGTTTATGGTTTATAAAAAAAAAAAAAAAAAGTTTGAGGGTCCTATCAGGGTGTACGGGGAAGACAGAGGGCGAGAAGTGCTCAGTTTACAATGGTCCAATCATGTGACAAATAGGGGGTGGTTTACACAAGCAGTGGATGAACCTGCCCCCAGACTGTACAGCTATATACAGATAAGTGCTGGTGGGTGCCCAAGTGCAGGGAGTGACCAATGAGCAGAAATAGGTGTGTGTGTGTGTGGGGGGGGGGGTTAACGATTAGGGATCTTGGTCGTCTGCCTAAGAAAATGAGTTTTCACAGTGCACTTAAGTCTGAGGGTTGAGAGTGCTTGATCATATGGGGTAACATGTTCCACAGAATTGGTGCAGCGCATGCAAAATCTTGGGAGATGGGTATGGGAGGTTCGGGTGACAGACGTGTAGTCTAAGGTCATCAGCAGAGCGCAGGTAGGTTGGTAGACAGATGAGGGAGGAGATGTAGGGGGTGCAGCACTGTGGAGAGACCGGGTAGGGTGGTAGACAGATGAGGGAGGAGATGTAGGGAGGAGCAGCGTTGTGGAGAGCTTTATGGGCGAGAGTGAGGAGTTTATACTGTATCCTGTACTGAATGGGCGACCAGTGCAGTGACTGACACAGGGTAGAGGCATCAGTATAGCGGCTGGAAAGAAAGACAAGCCTGGCTGCTGCATTCAGGACATATTGCAGAGGGGAGAGATTACAGAGAGGGAGACCGATACAGTACAGGGAGTTACAGTAGTCAAGACGGGAAAGAATAAGAGCAACAATGAGAAAAGGACGGATTCTGGAGATGTTCTTGAGGTGCAGGGGATTGGATATAGGGGGTGAAGGACAGATCAGAGTCTAGAATAACCCCCAGACAGCGGGCCTGTTGCCTAGGCCAAATGGTGCTGCCACACACTGACAAATGGCAGGGGGGTTACTAGATGGCAGAAAGACAAGAAGTTCAGTTTTAGTGAGGTTTAGTTTAAGATGTAGAGGATGTGCTATCAGACAGTCACTGGTGTTTTGTAGTAATGTCCCTGTAACAGGCTCAGCTAGGAATAGCAGAGCTGAAAGTCATTCACTGCTGTAGAACCCCCCCCACAGCCTGAACAGAAAGTGGGAGCCTGAAGCTGGCTGTGAAGCGGGCTCTGTAAAACAGCATGGTGAAAACCCCCTATAAAGGAGCCCATACTTTTACATACTCCACACCCCCTCCCATGAGATCTGCTGGGTGTTGGTTTAATGGCGCCAAGACCCAACCCCAGATACAAATGCTTCCTACAGAACCTACCTAGCTTTTTTGGGCCTGAACCCAATGAACCCCCTAGACCACATGTCAAACCCAAGGCCTGTGGGCAAAGTCTGGCCCTCCCTCACATGTCACAGGACCTGCAAGAGCATTTGGAGGAGTCCACATCCAAACATGAGCCTGGTCAACAGCTCACAGGCGGCACCACAGCTCAGAGCACTGCACAGGCACAGTAGCCACTCCCCCTGTGGTGACATGCAGGGAAGGCCACACCCCTGAGGAGCCAATTCTTATAGCCCCCACCCAGGTAGGTCTATAGCCGGTGTGATGGCATCTACAGAACAACCCCCCACACTTTTACTGGTCTGCAACTACAACTCCCAGCATGCACTGCAGTTACCTTAACAAAGAAGTTGGTCCCGGCCACCACCTGGGCTTTATACTCCACGGCCTCGAAGGTCGGGTAGCACTTCCCGTGCTTCTCTTCCACCTCGGGCTTCACCTGGAGGAGAGAAAATGCTGCGGCCAGAGCTGGAGGACGGCATCATTTGGGGTAAGCACCCGGTGGTCCGGCACCTGCCAGCTCATAGGAGACACCTATTCCTGCTATGACGACCACCCCTCCCCTAAGGGAACCTCCTGGAGGCCCCCAGGGTATGTGCATAAAGAGTCCAGAACAAAGAAATGCCAAACCATCAGATGAGCATGAACTGATACAGACTATGGCAGGAAGAGGTGGAGAGAGCGCCCCTCACTGGCAACAGTCACTCCTCACTCCCTGAGGCTCAGAATAGGAAACTGGTCGCATATAACTCAGTCTGTACTAGAGGAGTCAAGGGTGTGGATGAACATGCCAATCTTCTGTACCGGGCACTCCCATAGAACAGAATGGAGAGAACACAGCGCTCCCCTGTACTGGAAACTCCCATAGAACAGAATGGAGATAACAGCGCTCCCCTGTACTGGGAACTGCCATAGAGGAGAATGGAGAGAACACAGCGCTCCCCTGTACTGGGAACTCCCATAGAGGAGAATGGAGAGAACACAGCGCTCCCCTGTACTGGGAACTCCCATAGAGGAGAATGGAGAGAACACAGCGCTCCCCTGTACTGGGAACTCCCATAGAGGAGAATGGAGAGAACACAGCGCTCCCCTGTACTGGGAACTCCCATAGAGGAGAATGGAGAGAACACAGCGCTCCCCTGTACTGGGAACTCCCATAGAGGAGAATGGAGAGAACACAGCGCTCCCCTGTACTGGGAACTCCCATAGAACAGAATGGAGAGAACGCAGCGCTCCCCTGTACTGGGAACTCCCATAGAACAGAATGGAGAGAACGCAGCGCTCCCCTGTACTGGGAACTCCCATAGAACAGAATGGAGAGAACGCAGCGCTCCCCTGTACTGGGAACTCCCATAGAACAGAATGGAGAGAACGCAGCGCTCCCCTGTACTGGGAACTCCCATAGAACAGAATGGAGAGAATTCAGCACTCCCCTGTACTGGGAACTCCCATAGAACAGCGCTCCCTGCACTGGGAACTCCCATAGAAGAGAATGGAGAGCACAGTGCTCCCCTGTACTGGGAACTCCCATAGAACAGAATGGAGAGAACACAGCGCTCCCCTGTACTGGGAACTCCCATAGAACAGAATGGAGAGTCCTGCGCATGCGCAATCCATTATCTATTCTGAATCACACCTTCAGGGGCCCATCGGAGACCGGTACAAGCCCAGAGTCTAGGCCAGCCACTGCCAGATTTTGATGGTCTATGGTAGGAAAAGCCCTTTAATTAGTCGATGACGACAGGTCCCCATCCGCTCCTGTGTCCCCCATGGGCGAGCCATTGCTTCTGTGAATGGAGACGTCTGTCTACAGCTCCTCCCGCTGAGCTCAGAGGGGTCCGGTCCGGGCTGAAGCATCGGCCGGATCACAGCCCCTCAATACTGGACAGACAAGGTGACCACTGACTGCAAGCAGCTCCGGAGAACAGTGAGGAGACCCAGGGGAAGACCGCGGCCATGGCTGGTGCTCCATGCCCCGATGGAGGATAGACCCTTAGAGAGGAGCACAGGGTGCGAGCGTAGGCCGCCGCCGCCGCCACCTCAGCCCCCCGGAGAGGAGGAGCACAGGGTGCGAGCGTAGGCCGCCGCCGCCACCTCAGCCCCCCGGAGAGGAGGAGCACAGGGTGCGAGCGTAGGCCGCCGCCGCCACCTCAGCCCCCCGGAGAGGAGGAGCACAGGGTGCGAGCGTAGGCCGCCGCCGCCACCTCTTGCCCCCGGAGAGGAGGAGCACAGGGTGCGAGCATAGGCCGCCGCCGCCACCTCAGCCCCCCGGAGAGGAGGAGCACAGGGTGCGAGCGTAGGCCGCCGCCACCTCAGCCCCCCGGAGAGGAGGAGCACATGATGCGAGCATAGGCCACCACCTCAGCCCCCCCAGAGAGGAGCACAGGGTGCGAGCGTAGGCCGCCGCCGCCGCCACCTCAGCCCCCCGGAGAGAGGAGCACAGGGTGCGAGCTTAGGCCGCCGCCGCCAACTCAGCCCCCCGGAGAGGAGGAGCACAAGGGTGCGAGCGTAGGCCGCCGCCGCCACCTCAGCCCCCGGAGAGGAGGCACAGGGTGCGAGCATAGGCCACCACCTCAGCCACAGGAGAGGAGGAGCACAGGGTGCGAGCATAGGCCACAATAATAGAATAGAACCTTTAAAACGTACAATATTTAATCAATCCTTATAAAACTTGACACGCAGACATTAAACCGTAATACACAGTATGTCAGTCACTCATTAGCTCGAGAGTTCAGTTGCGACCCTCCAGGTCATTCGCTCACACTCCGGTGTCCGAAGCATCGGTAACGCACCTCCGTGCCACGTTTTGGGGGCTGCTCCTCCCCTTCCTCAGGCACGGACATCAGTATAACGCCTCCTCAAATAAGGTAAAAAACAATCAACCCTTTGTCTGCAGGATAATTCTTCCTTTTTCCTTCTACTACCACAGTCGTGATAGCGCTACGTTGTTACAGGAGCTATAATTACAAGAAAACTCTCAAATTGAAATTTTCATTTAACCCTCTAGGGGTCATGGACTCTAGCGTCGAGATCCAAAATGCCTCATGTCTAAGTAATCTGATGGTCGACTGTGAACGACCTCTACAAAAAACCCTTCTCTAATTCACCTAGATCATGGCGTGCCTCAGCACAAGGCCTCGCTACCGTAGCGTCAAACATTTTTTGCTCCCAGTACCATCTATCGGATCCTGTT
>JAODAL010044622.1:0-32697 GCA_025379985.1 Phyllomedusa bahiana | reverse complement strand
ATTGAAACTCCCCTTTTTGTATTTTTAAAGAAAAAAAAAATAGCAAAGTTATCATAATTGGTATCACTGCATCTGTAAAAGTTGATTATTAAAATATAACATCTTTTAAAACACTGTAAAGAAAAAAAAAATTTTTTTCCCAAAAAAATTGCAACAAAAGTGATAAAAAAAAAATTGCATGTATCCAAAAGGTCCCAAATGAAAAAAAACACTTTAGCTGTAAGATATGAGCCCTCACGAGGGCCTGTGTGGAAAATAAAAAGTTATTGTTCACAGAAAAGGGCGTGCAGGCAAATTTCAAAAATAGAGAATGTTTGGTTTTTTTGAAGAGTCCCAAAAAAATAACAAAAACCCTTTTTTACTGTATTTGGTATCGTTGGAATTGTACGACCTGCAGTTTTACAGAAAACTGTCATTTTTACGAAAAGTAAATTAATAAAGCCCCAACCCCCAAAACATGGCTCATGTACATTTTATTTTTTTTTTCACCTTGACCCCACTTAATTTTTGGGTTTTCCAGTTACATGTTACTAGTTACGTAGGTTAAAAGAAGACACATGTCAAGTTCAACCAAGGGGGGGGAAAAAATGGGGGCGAGGAGGAGAAGGGACTTTAAGCCAGCCTCACCCTGGTTAATGCCTGGAACCCAAGGAAAGAACCATCTGCTCCGGGGAAGACCCCTCTTGCCCCGACCCAGCCAGGACCCAAAATTTTACATAGCTACGTATGCATTCATATTCTTTTTTCCCAGGTAGGTATTAAGCCTTTCTTAAAACCCCCTACCTTTTCCCTGCTGTGACCGCTCCTCAGGCGGCTATTCCACAGTTCACAGTTCTTACAGTAAAGGGAACGCTTTTCCCCTCTGGAGATTGAATCCTTTTTTTTAGGTCGAAGGGAATGCCCCCTTGTTTTTTTGGGGGGCTTCATTGAAAAATTTTTTCCCCAATACTTTTTGTGGGGGCCATTTTTTATTTATAAAAAGAATCATGCCCCCCGAAGCCATCTTTTTTCAAGATTACATAAGTTAAATTCTCTAACCCTCTGCTTATAAGTAAGATTCTCCTTTTCCCCTTATAGGTTTGGTTGCTCGTCTTTGCACTCTCTCTAGCTCCATTAATCTTTTCTATAAACTGGAGCCCGAATGAACAGATTTTAAGTGGGACGCACCAATGTTTGTACAGCGGTTTGATTTTCATCCTTGTCCGCGAGTCCCGGGGCCCCTTTTTTCACCCAATATCTTACTTGCCCCCAGGGCAGCTGGGTTGTATTGTGCTGTTCTGTAGTCTTGATCTACAAGAAGCGCAGATCTTTTTTCAACTAGCGATTCTTCAAGTTTTGCTCCCCCCAGGACATATGATGCCCGTTTGATTATTTTACCCAGATGCAGAACCTTAATTTATCCAAAATTGAACCCCCTTTTTCCAAGTGGATGCCCAAGCATCAGTGTGTCCAGGTCTGCTTGCATTTATCAGATCTTCCATAGATTGCACTACCCTGATAGCTTGGTGTATCTGCCCAAAAATCTTAAACCGTGCTTTGATTCTTCCACTATATTTTTAATAAATAATTAAATAAGGAGGGACCCAATATGGCCCCGCGGTTTATCACTCAAAAAACCCGGGGGCCCCTCAGAGTAGGAGGGCTAGTGTTGAGCGATTTTTTCGACAAAGTTGAAATCGGGAAAGGGTTTTTTTGGTGATCGAAATTTTCCGATCATTCGTAATTAAGGTTTAAAAACTGAGCACATCAATTTTAAAATGGCCTTTTTCGGCGCTTCCTGTAATTTTGGCGGCCAGAAAATTAATTTTATTATAGAATGAGCAGGGGTGAGATGTGTGTGGGGATTTCATGACGGGGGGATGTGTAGGGTTGGGGATTGGCGGGAAAAAAAACAGGACCTCTTTTTTTACAAAAAAAGGTTTTTCAAGGTTGTTTCAGCCTCAGTTTTGTCTCTCACCCGGCTCATGGGGGAAAAGGGAAACGTGGGGCTCTCCCTGTGGCCCCCACAGCGAAAGGGGAAAATCTAGTTGATTTTTTTCCAGAGAAAACCTCTACTTTTAAGTTTGATTTTTTTAATTTATTTAGTTTAGTTTTGAGTTTTTAAACCCATTTTTTTTTGTAGTTGCTGGGAAGGAATTTTTAAAAGAAGCATCAAAGGGGTGAAAAAAAGTTCACGGGGGGGGAGGGGGGGGGGGGGGCCGCGCGGGCAAACACGGGAAAAACCCTCTATCTATAAAAAAACCAATTGGATAAGTTCCCCAAGACTTAGTGTAGATATTGTAGGGGAAATATCTTTTTTTTTTAAACCCCAGTTTGCTATTGAAGTATTTCCTGGATTTTGGGAAACCCCCCTGAACTTATATTGGTTAAAAAAACCATCATTTCTAGTAACTGCAGGTTCTTTTTTAGCTGCAAAAAACTCCACTTTTTTTAAACAGTTTACTTTTTGATAGGTGTTCAATTTTACCCATTAAAACCTGTGACTGTTTATAATTTCCCTTGCATTAAATTACAATCCAAAAATTTCTTTGTTCAGCACTCAGAAAATTTTTGTTTTTTCCCAAAAATCCCGTGTATCGTAAAAAAAACCTCCCCCTTTTTAAGTTTTTTTTGGGCCCCTTTTTGCGCCCCCAGTATGTTCTTTGACCCCAGAAATCTACGAAAAATTTAAAAAAGCAGATTCTATATTCAAACAGGTAAATTGAAAGGTGAAAAAAAAATACCTTTTGTATTATACGAAAACATAACAGATACGTTTTTTTTTGACTTTGGCGCACCCATTACTTTTCAGGGGACGCGGGAAATTTTCGAAATTTAAAACGGGCAAATTCTATTTTCAACAAAGGTTTTGGTTTTTGGGGGGAAAGGGGGCCCCCCCTTGAAAAAAATTCCCGTGTATTATTTTAAAAACATAAACTGTTACGTGTTTTTTGACTTTTGCGCCCCCGTACTTTTCATTGACGCAGCATCTACGTAAATCTTAAAAACCAGCAATTCTATATTCACCACAGGTAAATTTTAAAAGGGTGAAAAAAAATACCGTTTTTTTATATAAAAAACAAAACAGTTACTGTTTTTTGACTTTTCCCGGCACCTGTACTTTTTTTTTTGACGAAACCCCCATCTACGTAAATTTTTAAAACGCCAATTCTATTTTTCACCCACAGGTGAATTGAAAGGTGCAAAAAAATACATTTTTTATTATATCAAAACAAAACACAGTTACTTTGTTTTTTGACTTTTGCGACCCATTTACTTTTCCCCATTGAGCAGCATCTACGAAAAATTTTTAAAACAGCAATTCTTTATTCCCCAAGGTAAATTGAAAGGTGCAAAAAATACATTTTATTATTTTAAAAACCCTTTAACAGTTACTTTGGTTTTTTGACTTTTGCGCCCCCGGGTTATGTTCATTGCCCGCCGCATCTACGAAAATTTTTAAAACAGCAATTCTATTTTTCACCACGGTGAATTAAAAGGTGCAAAAAATCCCCGTGTATTATACCCAAAACAAAACCCAGTTACGGGGTTTTTTGACTTTTCCCGCACCCAGTACGGGTTCATTGACGCAGCATCTACGTAAATTTTTAAAACAGCAATTCATATTCCCCCAAGGTGAATTAAAAGGGTGCAAAAAATACAGGTTTATTATATAAAAAACAAAAACATTTTCGTTTTTTTTTGCCCTTTTGGCACCCAGTACTTTTCTTTTACGCAGCATCTAGTAAATTTTTAAAACGGAATTTATATTCCCCAAAACAGGGGGAATTTAAAAGGTGAAAAAAATTTACTTTTTTATTATATAAAACTTTAACCCAGTTACGTTTTTTTTGATTTTTGCGCACCCAGAAATGTTCATTGAGAAAAGCTCAAAGAAAAATTTTTTAAAACAGCAATTTTTATATTCACCACAGGTTTTTTTAAAAAGGGTGAAAAAAAATACGGGGTTTATTATTCAAAACAAAAACCAGTTACGTGTTTTTTGACTTTTGCGCACCCAGTATGTTCATTGACGCAGCATTACGAAAATCTTAAAACAGCAATTCTATATTCACCACAGGTAAATTTGGGAAAGGTGAAAAAAATACAGTTTATTATATCAAAAACATAAAAGTTACGTTTTTTTTTTGGACTTTTTGCGCACCCAGTATTTGTTCTTTTGAGCAGCTTCTACGTAAATTTAAAAAAAAGAAATTTCTATATTCACCACGGTAAATTAAAAAGGTAAAAAAAAATTTCAGTTTATTTATAAAAAAAAACATAACAGTTACGTGTTTTTTGACTTTTGCGCCCCAAAGTACTTTTCCCTTTGGGACGCATTTTTCTACTTTAAAATTTTAAAAAACAGAATTCTATATTCCCACAGGTGAATTGAAAGGTGAAAAAATACAGTTTTTTTTAATACCCAAAACATAACGGTTACGTTTTTTTTTGACTTTTCCCGCCCCAGTACTTTTTCATTGCGCGCTTTCTCCCGTAAATCTTAAAAAACCCAAATTCCCTATTTTTCCCCAAAGGTAAAATTTGAAAGGTGCAAAAAATTACAGTTTTTATTACATAAAAAACATAACATTTTACGTGTTTTTTGATTTTTGCGCCCCCAGTACTGTTCATTGCCGCACCCTCTAGTAAATTTTTAAAACAGCAATTCTATTTTTCACCAAGGTAAATTGAAAGGTGCAAAAAAATAAGTTTTTTAAAACTAAAAAACTTTAACATTTTCGTTTTTTTTTTAAACTTTTTGCGCCCCCAAGTACTGTTAATTGACGCGGGCTTCTACGTAAATTTTTAAAACAGCAATTCTATATTCCCCCACAGGGTAAATTTGAAAGGTGAAAAAAATACAGTTTTTTTATATAAAAAACAAAAACAGTTACGTTTTTTTTAAACCTTTTTGCGCAACCCATTTTACTGTTCATTGACGCAGATTTTTGAAAATTTAAAAACACCCAAATTTTCTATTTTCCCCACAGGTGAATTAAAAGGTGAAAAAAAACCCCATTATTTATACCAAAAAAATAACGAAAAGTTTTTTTTTGGAAATTTTTGGGCCCTTTCCCAAGATTTTTTTGTTTAGACACCTTGCTTTTAAATTTGAATCCAGCAATTTTGTTTTAAATTAAAAGGGTTTTGAGAATAGCTGTGATTTGCCTTTCTTTTAAAAAGAGATTTTCCAAAAAACTTTTCCATACCTTCTAAAATTTTTATATTTTGGACATGGGGGGAAAAATGCAGGTGGAAAAGCGAGCAAAGGGGGGGTAGCACAGGGGAGGTAGGGGGTTCGAGAGGAAGGTGCTCCTTCCTTTGCTGGGGAAAACCCCACGCATTCCCAGCGGATCTTTCATTTGGGCCAGGACCTTTGGGCCCTGTCATCGTTTTGGGTCGGGCCCTGTGAATTTTAAGTAACGAACATCGTCCCCAATCGGGCCCTTTCAGTGGTTAATGCAACCTGAAATTAAGCATTTCTTACCTCCTCGTCCCCCCCCAGTCACGGCCACAAATGTCGTCACCCAGCTTTCATCACCCATCCGTCCCAACTTAAAAGCAGCCCAAATGTCAACTGTGTCCCCACCACTGGGGTTTTTAATCATTGTCGGGAAGGCCCTCTTTGATGAAAAAATGCGGTTGGGGTCAAAGGCATTTTAAAAAGGATAAAGAGGTGATTTAGTCTGCTTGCGCCATTTAAACTGATGCCCCCCAGGGAGGTAAAGGAACCCGGTCAACCCGGAAAAAAATTTCCCCGGGCGGTGGAAAACGCCTTGCAGTGCCCCTTGCTTGAACCCCGCGCTTCGGGATCCCAAAAAGTCAGGACGCCCCAAAGTCACCTGTGTTGGGGATGTGATGTGATAAAACACATTTGCGGACCCAAATCCTGGTCTTTTCCGCGAATTTGTTTTGCAGCCCCTTCATCAGTGGACGAGGGGGAAAGGGGACGATGGGGAAAGTGTCAATACGGGTCCCCCCAAAAAAAGGGGAGGGGCGGTCGCAAAAGTCCGCTGATATGATTCCCCCAGCCACGGTCAGCGAAAAACCCCGCTCCTCGTTATCCCCGGGTTAAAAAAAGGCCCGGGGCCCTCTCAAGCCTGGGCCTTCTTTGAGAAAAGCCCTCTGATTCACCCAGCGATTTTTCAAAATGCCGCTTTGCCTTTTTTAAACGCATAAGTAAGGCAAAAAAAAACCTTAAGTGGTTAACCACCACCAACATGTCTAGTCAAAAGAAGCGAATACATGATTTGAAATGGGGGGGAAAAACTTGGAAAAAAAGGGCCCCGACCGCGCCGGGCCCCCAAAACCCCACTTTTCACCCCCCCTCTGTCTCCCCCTTTTCCTCTCCCCCGCCACCCCCAAAGGTTCCTCCGTGCCCATGTTTTCTAGATCTTTGATCGGGGATCCCCCCCTCCGCTTCAGCCCCCCACCGTCGCCCGGGGTACCCCCAGCACCACCAGGGGGACCCATCCTCCCCCTTTTCTCCTTCCGCTAGTTTGACGACCCTTGGCACCCCGGGTACAGGGGGGGCCCCAGTCTACCCACCCCCAGCCTTTTTGGTTTTTTTCCCCCAGGTTTGGGAAAAAGGGGGGAAAAACTTTTTAACCCCAAAACCCATCCCAAACCCAAAAACCCTTGAATGTCGGTTCCCGCACCGGGTTTTTTGGGCCCTTGGGAAAAATTTTTTGCCTTTCCTTTCTGGTGGAAAACGATGGGTTCCGAAAGTCATGGCCCTTGCCTGCCCCAAACCCCAGATGCCGAGCGGGAAATTTTCTTTCCCAAAAAAAACCCCCCCCCCCCCCCCCCCCGTCCCTGCCCCGGCCACCCACGTGTAAATCAAAAATTTTCAAGCGCGTTGTTTTGCATCTGTGCCCGGGAAAAAACCCAAAATCTCACCACCAAACACATGGACTTGTAAGCACGGCCAAGGCCGCATATTCAGTGACGCTCACTGGGGGGAGCCTGGGTGGATGTTTTCCCCGGGGGTGACGGTGGCTTCAGGGTCGGGGGCACGCTTTCAAAAACTGAGGGAATGGTGCAGGGCTCTTTCCCCCCAAGGTCCCCTGGGTTGGGATCAAGTGCCCAAAAGGGCACCAGGCCGTTTTGGAAAATTTAAACTGCCTTGGAAAAACCGTCCACAACAGGTCAGGAGCTGTGGACGGGTCTAAGCAAAAGAGAAACCCAGGCTGGCCCGGGTGACAAAAATTGTGCCAGGCAAAAGGTGGTGTGCGATAAAAGGGGGAAATCTGTGGCCGCCCTTAAGATCGTTAGGCTGGAGCAATTTCCCCTTTCCTGGCACATGGGCTGAAACCCTTTTCGTCCCCGAAAATTTTTTAAAGAGCTAACCCGGGGGTTTTGGAATGCCCCGCTGAAGAAGGCTCGAGGTCTGAAGGTTTGCACTTCCGGCCCCCCGCCCCCCTGCTTTTATCCCCCCCTGGCTTTCGTTGCCCGCGTCAGCTCGGCCCCCCCGTCAACCGTTCCTATTGTTGACTTTTGGGAACACGCTGGGAAATTTCCCCCTTTCCAAAATGCTCCCGCGGGTTTTGTGGCCCGCAAGCCATGCCATTTTCGCAGTTCGGGAAAGGGGGAAAATGGCCCGACATGCAAACGGTACGGACCCCCGGGGTGTTGGAAAACCCCCGAGAGTGGAGGCAGGTGGGAAAAAGGGGCTCTGCCCCCAAACCTTGCCAAATTTTGAAAAAACCCCCCAAAATGGGGCAAAGGGGGGAAATTTCCCTTGCCCGCATGGCATTGTGGTGATCTTGTTCTGGAACGATCGTTTTGGGCATCTGAAACAACAGGTACGCCAGCGAGGAGGAGGAGACCGGGCACCCGATTTAGGGGCACGGGGCCTTTCTCTTTTAGTCAAATCCCCCCAAAGGGCCCCCAAAAGTTCCCCAATTTTATCGGTTTCATTGGCGTGGGTTTGGGGTTTCCCGAGCTAGTGCAAGGGGGGCGCATCCGTCTCAGGGTGAAACATCTCAGGAAGCCGGGCCTGTGTTGAAGCTGTGCCGGAAGGGCCCCGCCGGGGGGAGGAGGTGGGAGGAGGGATTTCCCAGACACCGATGTTACCGACGGGCCCTGGGCCCTTTGGAAAAAGGTTTGGGGGGACTTTGAGGGGTGGAGGAAAAAGATGAGGAAGAATTCCCGTTTGCTAGTGCCCCTCGACCCCGAGGCTTGGGGGAAATCAAAGGCCCCCATCTCTCACATGGGTGCTTGGAAGCTCCATTTCCTCCCCAAAAAAAAAAAAAATGATCCTCGCATTAAGGGCCCTCCAAAAAGAACAACAGTTTTCTGGGTGGCCACCCTCCCGGATCCCCTGTACAAAACAAAAATCGCACTTTTCCTTCCACCCCCCCCAAATAGAAGGGTTAAAATGGGAAATGGGGGACCTTGCTGATTGAAAAAAAAATGGAACATCTGTTGCGTCTGTTTTTACGTTCCCCAAATGTCACGGTGGAAAAAACATCAGCGACCCTGACCGGGATAGAGTGCAAAGGGAGGCCCCTAGCGGGGAGCCCGCAGGGGAAAGGGGGGCAAAGGCCCAATGGGTGCCTTGGCAAACTTTGTTTAAAACCTCACCAAGCATGCAATGCAGGGCACACATCCAACAAAAAGAGATCAGCTTAAAACATGGGCACGGGGCTCTTTGCGTCTCAAACCGAGGGTTTTTTCTTTTGTTCCGGGGCCCCAATTTGACTTCTGGGTTCCAAAAAGGACGAATGGGGCCCCCAGCGGGTCGTCCCGGGGCCTTTTGAGGGGGTTGTCCTGCCCAGCAGCCAGCGTCATTTTCCCGAGCGGGCCTTCAGCACCGTGGGGGGAGTTCCCTTTCAGACAACCATCCGGGTTTTCCCCAGATAATGTGGTTTGTTTGACTTTCATCAAGGGGGAATCAGGCAGGATCTTGATGGGTGTTTTGGCCCCCCAATTGCCGAGGTCACCCATTAGTTGCCCGGGTTTTTTCACATTTCCTTTTTAAAAAAAGGAAAAAAGGTCCTCTTTAAAATTTTTTTTTTTTTAAAGATCATTTTCTGCAAAATTTTTTTTTTTTTTTTTCCCAACGTTTTTTTTTGATGGGTTTTTCTGTGGGGAGGGCTGTTAAAAAACAGCCCAAAGGGTTTTATGAAAAAACAACCCGGGGGTTTCCCTTTACTCACTTTAAAATTTTAAGGAAAATTTTCGCATTTTCAATGGTTTTGAGGTCATGTTGCTGTGGGGATACAGCAATTAAACATGGTCCCCTTTTGGAAAAAGAAATGGCCCTTTTAAGTGGCATTTTCCCTCAAATTTTTTTAAAAAGTGGCTTTAGAAGTCATATTTATAAAATTTTTTGGGGTCATGTTGCTGTGAGATACAAACTATTTTTATGGTCCTTTGGAATAGAAAAGTGGCTTCCCAAGTTGGGATTTTCCCCCCTCAAAAATTTTTAACCGTGGGTGGGGGAAGTCAAATTTTTTTAATTTTTTTGGGGCATGCTGCTTTGAATGCAGCAATAACTACAGAATCCTATTATAAAAAAAAAAAGTTGTTTTTTTAACAGACATTTGTTTTTTCACAATTGACCAAAGTGGGTCAAGGGTCTTGCTTTTTGAATTTTTGGGGGCATTTTGCTGTGGGCATGCAGTATACCCACAGGTTTCCCAAATTTTAAAAAAGTTGTTTTTAAACAGACATTTTTTTCTTCACAATTTACCCCAAAATGGGGGGTTTTTTCCCCCCAAAAAAAAAAAAAAAAAGGGCAGGGTTTGAATTTTTTTGGGGGGATTTTTTTCTTTTTTGACATGCAGCTATACTACAGGTCCTATTTCTAAAAATGTTGTTTTTAACCCGAATTTGTTCTTCCACAATTGACCAAAGTGGGCTCAAGGGTCATGCTTTGAATTTTTGGGGGGATTTTGCTGTGACATGCAGCCCATTCTACAGGTCCTTTCTTAAAAAAAGGGTTTTTTCTAACGGGCATTTGTTCTGCACAAAATTTTCAAGAGTGGCTCAAGGGTGATGGTGCTGTCGAAAAACCCGGAATAGGTAGGGGCCCCTGTTAATGGACACATATTTTCAAAAAGACTTGTTTTTTTTCCCAAAAATCTTTAACATGGGTATCAATCCCTTTTATTGAGACAAAACCCCTTTTTACAATGAAAAAAAAAAGAAAAAAAAGGGGCATGGTTTGGGGTTCCATCCTATTTTTTAAAAAAGTGTTTTTAGAATTAAAATATAAAAAACTTGCCTTGTTTCAAAAAAACTATTAAAAAAAATTCCCCTTTAATTTTTACAAGGGGGGGTACAGGGAAAAAATTGACCAGTGTAGGTTATTCAGAGAACATGGGGTTTTGGAAACACAGACAGAGAACAAAATACAGAGACCCTTTCCCCCAGCACGTTGAGTAAAAAAGAGAAAAAAAATGCCAAGGGTAAAGGGGACCTGGGTGTAAAAAGGAGCGTTAAACCCCCAGTTTTTCCCAAATGGGAAAACTCCCAAATTTGGGCCACACTCTTTCGGAGGGGGAAGGCTTTCCCCGGTATTTTCTGTGTACAGGAGGAAGGTGGAGTTCTCACACTTCCCTTCCCCACTCTGCTTCAGCACGACAAATTTTTTTGTTGCTGCGTCATCAAAGGGGATTTTAAAACCCGCGTGTTAATAGAGGGCGGACGCCAGCCTGGGGGGTTTCCCCCAAACCCCCTGAAATCCGGCCTGGGTCATGCTTTTGGCCCCCGGACAGGTATAGTCAATGTCCAGTGAAACTAAAAAGGTGGTTGAAAGGAAATCCTTTTTTTTGGGACTTTTTTAAAAGTGGGGGTCATGAGGTTTTGGGGCTCATGCGGGGGCCCCGGAAGGTATAGTCAATGTCCCGTAAAAATTTAAAAAGGGGTTTGAAAGACTCCTTTTTTCCGTCACTTTTTAAAAGTGGGGGGTCATGCAGGGGTTTGGGGGGTTTTTGCTGTGGCCCCGGGGAAAAGGGATAGTCAATGTCCCGGTGGAAACTAAAAAGGTGGGTTTAAAAGACTCCTTTTTCCGGAAATTTTTAAAAAGTGGTGGGCATGCAGGTTTGGGGGTATGCTGTGGCCCGGGCAGGTATGTCAATGGCCAGTTTAACCCAAATTGGGGTGGTTGAAAAAAAACTCCTTTTTCCCCTTTACTTTTTAAAAAGTGGGGGGCTTTTCAGGTTTGGGGCTCATGCTGGGGGCCCAGGAAGGTATAAATCAATGTCCAGTTCAAATAAAATGGTGGGGTTTAAAAAACTCCTTTTTTCGGACTTTTTTAAAATTTTGGGGGGCATGCAGGTTTGGGGCTCATGCTTGGCCCAGGGGAAAAGGGATAGTCTAATGTCATGAAATAAAAGGTGGTTTTTTAAAGGCTATTTTTCCGGGGACTTTTTAAATTGGGTTTTTTTTTTTTTTTGGGGGGGTCCCCTTTTTGGGGGGGGAAAGGGTTTTGGGGGTCATGCTGTGGCCCCAGGGGCAGGTTTTAGTTTAATGTCCAGTTCCCAACCCAAAATGGTGGTTGGAAAAACTCCCTTTTTTGGCACTTTTTAAATGTGGGGTCATGCAGGTTTGGGGCCCCATGCTGTGGGCCCCGGGAAAAGGTATAGTCAAATTTTCCAGTTTTAAAATAAAATTTGGTTTTTGAAAAACCCCCTTTTTTCCGTTTACTTTTTTTAAAAATGGGGGTTATGCAGGTTTGGGGCTCATGCTGTGGCCCAGGGGCAGGTATAGTCCCAAAGTCCCGTGAAAATAAAATTTGGGGGTTGAAAGACTCCTTTTTCCGGGGGACTTTTTAAAGTGGTGGTCATGCAGGTTTTTTTGGGGTATGCTTTTGGCCCCGGAAAAGGTATAGTTCAATTTTCCAGTTCAAATAAAAATTTGGGGGTTGGGGAAAAAATTTCCCTTTTTTCGGGGGACTTTTTAAATGGGGGGGTCAAAGCAGGGGTTTTGGGGGTCATGCTGTGGCCCAGGGCAGGTATAAATCATGTCCAAATGAAAAATAAAATTTTTTGGTTTTTAAAGACTCCTTTTTCCCGGGAAATTTTTTTAAAAGTGGGGGGCTTTCCCGGTTTGGGGCTCATGCTTTTTGGCCCAGGGACGGTATAGTCAATGTCCGTTCAAACCCCAAAATGGTGGTTGAAAGAAATCCTTTTTGCGGCAACCCTTTTTAAAATGTGGGGGTCATGCAGGTTTTTGGGGGTCATGCTGTGGCCCAGGAAAAAGGTTTTTAGTCAATGTCCAAATGAAAAAATAAAATGGTGGTTTAAAGAATCCTTTTTCCAGTCACTTTTTAAATGTGGGGGTTATGCAGGTTTGGGGCTCTGCTGTGGCCCAGGACAGGTTAGTCAATTCCAAATTCAAACTAAAAAAAGGTGGTTTAAAGACTCCTTTTTGGGCCCCGGAAATTTTTAAATGTGGGGGGCATGCAGGTTTTTTGGGGGTCATGCTTGGCCCAGGACAGGTAATTTGTCAATGTTTCCCGGGGAAACTAAAATGGTGGTTTAAAGTCTCCTTTTTCCGTCAATTTTTAAAAAGTGGGGGTTTATGCAGGTTTGGGGTTTAAAGCTTTTTTGGCCCAGGGGCCCGGTTAGTCAAAGTCCAGGGTTTAACCCAAAATGGTGGTTGAAAGTCTCCTTTTTGCCGGGGACTTTTTTTAAAAGGGGGGGGTTTATGCAAAGGGTTTTTGGGGTCATGCTGGGCCCCAGGACAGGTATAGTCAATGTTTCCCGTGAAACTAAAATTTGGGGGGTTGAAAGCTCCTTTTTCCGGACTTTTTAAATGTGGGGGTCATGCAGGTTTGGGGGGTCATGCTGGGGGCCCAGGACGGTATAAATCAATGTCCCGTGAAAATAAAATGGTGGTTGAAAGTAAAATCCTTTTTTTCCCGGGACTTTTTTAAAAGTGGGGGGTCATTCAGGGGTTTTGGGGGTCATGCTGGGGTTTTCCCGGACCCGGGATATTCAAGTCCAGTTCAAGTAACCCTGGGGTGGTTCAAATCATACTGCCCCTTTTGCAAATTTTTAATTTGTGGGTGATGCAGGTTTAAAGGGGCAGGTGTTTGGGACAAGACAGGGATAGTAAAAGGGGCGTTGGGCCCTTTTTTTTTGTGACTTTTTTTAACCTAAGTGTGGTTTCCCAAGATGTAGGGCGTATCCATTTGATGTTTTTGGATTTTTTTTTTTTTTTTTAATTAAATTTTTTTTTTAAAGGGTTTTTTCCCGCCTTGTTTGGGGTGTAATAATGAAGGTGTTGTTGCTCTCCCATAGACTTTAATGGTAATCGCTCATAATCGATGCTCACTATCGAAAAACCTTATCGATAGCGGCCGACTATCGACTATCGATCGATCTCGATAGCCAATGCAATCGCTCAACACTATAGGAGACATTTACCACCACTCACAACCGGGGACCACTCAGAGTAGGAGTCATTTACCACCACTCTCTGAGTACGATCCAGCAGCCAGTTTTTAATCCAATTACACACTGTTACCCTCTAACCCAATGGAATCTAATTTACCTAACAAACGCTTATGCAGGACAGTGTCAAATCCCTTTTGCAAAGTCTAAAAACACAATATCCACAGCTGCCCCGCTATCCAGACTTCTACTCACCTCTTCATAAAAACAGATCAGAGTGGTCTGACAGCTTCTGTCCATAGAAAAATGCCTGGGAAATTAAAGTCACCCATTATTATCACTGTACCTGCCTGTGCTGCCCGCACCATTTGATTATGCACCTGTTCGTCTATCTCCTCAGTGATGTTCGGGGTCTATAGAGTACACCAAAAATAATATTTTCTGCATTAACCCCCCCCCCTTGTATTTCCACCCACAATGTTTCCACATCATTAGCTACTCCGCCCTCTATTACCTCTTTCACATTTGCCTTCATATCACTCCTTACATACAGACACACTCCTCCTTCCTCCTGTTCGCTCTGTCTTTCCTAAATAGAACCTTGAAGGTTAAACCGCCCAATCATGCAAGGGTCCAGCCATATTTAAGCAATACCTACCACATCAATCAGCTCCTCTACAACTAGCGCCCTCAGTTCCCCCATTTTGGTTGAAAGACTTCAAAGCATTTGTGAATAGACATTTTAAGTTCCCTTCAAGTTTTACACTTTCCGTCAACGGTTTGGGATTGTATCTAACATGTTCATTAGACGGCATGGGATCATCCCATTACCGGATCAGTAGACAGCATGGGATTTAAACGTTACCTGTTCAGAATGACGGCTTTCGATTAAACATCTTTCCTTGGGTTTAAAATGTATACGCTCGGTACGCTCAATAGCACCATTAAAAAGTACATCCTGTCCCTCAAAAACAAGCCCTCATATGTCTTTTTAGATGGAAAATTAAATGAAATTTGACTCATGGTAAGGGGGGAAGGAAACAATGAAAAGCCAAAAATCATGACCAGCTGTCAGAAAGGGTTAATATTTTTAAAAATTTTAGCTATATTTGTTTTATTACTCTTAGAGCTTTGATACATGGGGAATGATCGCTTGTAGACTGCACTTTAGTACTATTGCAATGTAATTGTAATGTATTGCAGTATAGTGTGCTCTTATCACACTTTGTTATAGTGGGTAGATCAGGTGACAGAGGTGACCCTTCCCCCTTAATGGTTGGATGCTGGGGGGTTTTTTGGGGTTAATCGACCAGATTGGAGTGTTCTCTGACGGTGTCAAGCTCTAGTCAACAGCCAGCAGCCACCATGTATGGAGAGGGTAAGCTCCCGAGGTTCAATCCAAACCTCCTGCTAAACATCTTGATGCACATTTAAATTTAATATTGTGGAGGGGTAAAACCTGTTTAATCATAATCCTAATAATATCCAAACCGTGTAGTAATAAACTATTTAAGTAACTATGTAACACCCTGTAAGAATAACTCTACTGGTGAAATCCCCAAGAATCAACTCCACTGGTGGACTCCAAGTATCATCTCCACTGGACGGCCCTAACAATCAACTCCACTGGTGGACTCCAAGTATCATCTCCACTGGAGGGCCCTAACAATCAACTCAAATGGTGGGCTCAAAGATCAACTCCACTGTTGGGCCCTAAGAATCAGTTCCACTGGTGGACCTCAAGGTCAACTCCATTGGTGGGCCCACAGAATCATCTCCATTGGTGAGCCCCAAAGAATCAACTCCACTGTTGGGCCCCAAGAATCAACTCCACTGTTGGGCCCAAAGAATCAGCCACAATATATGTGCCTGAGGAAGGGGAGGAGCAAGTCCCCGAAACGTTGCACGGAGGTGCACTATCGATGCTCATGGACATTGGCGTCTTGTGCTCACCGGCAAATGAGCGGATGAACTATCCTTGAAAGACTGGCGGTCGCAACAAAAACTCCTGAGTAAGCTTCTTTCTATTTTACTAGAGACTGACATCCTGTATGTAACGGGTAATGCCGGCCCATTGGATTTTATGAAGATTTATTAATAGTTTTGCACGGTTTAAGGTTCTATTGTTATATTGTGACTGAAGTGATTGGGGAGTGGAGCGCCCCACTATTAGAACCTCTATATATCGCAAAGCACTCAGTGAGAATCATAGTAGCCCAATTTATATGTATATTGCCCAAAGAATCAGCTCCACTGGTGGGACCCAAGAATCGACTCCACTGGTGGGACCCAAGAATCAACTCCGCTGGTACGTCCCCAGAATTTATCTCCAGTGGTGAGCCCCAAGAATCAATTTCACTGGTGGGCACCAAAAATCCAAGAATCATGTATCATCTATTTATGGAAGATGATAAGTTCCTGAACCCACTCCAAACCTCCTGCTCAGCATCTTGATGTACATTTAATATTGGGGAGGAGTAAAGCTTGTTTCTTCATACTCCTAATAACAGCCAAACCCGGTACAGTACAAAACTACCCCAATAGAGCCAGGTACACATGTTCCTAAAACCTTGGCTTAATATCTTGATCATTACTGCACCTTAAGTATAGGTTTCAGGTGGTGTCAGTTCCACAGAAGCTGTGCCCACTCCACAGGCAGGAGGTTGCAGGCTGTAATACACAGGAGACATGTCTCTTCAAGGGCTTGGAACTGCCAAAATCTCAAAAATTTTATATCAATAATGTCGTAGAACCTCCTGGGTACCAAAATCAATGGAAAAAAGCCTTTCCCTCAAAAATATCCCTCAGTTACCAACTTTACCCTAATAAAGAAAATAGCTCTAGGGCCCAGCAGAAACTAGACAAACACCAAAATCAATGGAAAAAACATTCTCTGTGGAAAAATAATACATAAAAAAAAACATTCTTGCTGTTGCTAGGAGTGGACATAAACCTGGACCTATACATGCTCATTTGGTCTTTCGGGGTATGAGTAAAAACAGAAGATAAGCCCCCCATATCATCCTGGGTGGTTCCTTTATCCCGATGCTGGTCCATTCATCCAGCTGGGGCGTGGAACGTTCCCATTCAAAATTAAACTGCCCCAGCCCCAATTCGGGGCCAGAGAGGTAATTTTGCAGGGGACATTGGGGCCCTTGTGGTTGGCTGCCCCTTTTCATTGAAATGAGGGAATTTTCTGGGGTTCGGGGGGATGAGGGGAAAACCGGGCAGCCGGGGAAAAAGGAGACGTCCAGGGGGTAAGAATGAGCTTTATATAAAATTTTTACTTTATCCCCGCAAAAAAAATTTTGAATGAAAAGGCCCCTGTTAAAACCAAATAATACCAACGCATATTAGTAAAAAACATTGGGGCCCAAAAAAAGGTTGAAATTGCCACCACATTTTAACCCCTCTCATTTAACAATTGATAAAAAACCCAAAAACTTTTTCGAGAGTATTGGGTTTTAAAATCACAATTTTATTATTTTAAAAAATTTTCTAAAATCCAGTGCAAAAGAGGTATTTTGTGTGTACGAAAAAAAATCCAAAAGAAAAGGGAAAAGAGGCCAAAAAAACAAAAACCAAAGGGGAAAAAGGGGGTTCTATATGAAAAATATGTTTTGTATAAAAATATATTAATAGGTAAATGACATGATCAAACACAGCATAAAGGTTTAACAAACTAGTTTTTTAACCACCCTTATGGTTTTGTGGTAGATAGAAATAAAACTGAATAAGCCCCAAAATTTAAGGTGGAAAAGGTGGTGTCAGATCTTCCCCGGGGGGGCGTTGTCCTTCCCTTTCCCCAAACGCCGTTTGCTTTGAAAAATAAGGGCTTCCTCGGGGGGATGGGGCCCTGGAACACCCTTTTAAATGATTTGACCAATGGACAAGACGCAGCTCGACAAGTGCAAGGTTGGGGAAATTAAACAGTGGGTTTTACTTAAGGGTTGGGGGAGTAGTAGTGATAGTCCGTAGAAAATTGTCCCCCAATTTTTCCCCTAAAAATTTTTTTCCCATTTCCTGCCTTTAAAGGGGGTTTTTCAAACCCTACAGTTTCTCCGGGCTAAGGGGAAAGGGCACTTCAGATTTACAAGGTTCCTCACTTTACTTGGTCAATCTGTTGTTATTCTAGAGTCAGCTCCTAAATTTTGCTCTGGTTTTTGTAAAAAGTATAAAATTTAACAAAATTCGTACATGTGAAAGTGATCTTTGTGTGAGACAACTCCTTTAACAAATAGAACCTTTTACCCTACGTTTTAAAACCCCAAAGGGCCCTTTTTTCAAAAAAAGTCCCCCAGTACAATGACCCTAATAAAGCAAATGGGGTGTAGGAATGAGAAACTAAACCCAAACAAAAATTTAAAAAATCCTCAAGAACTAAAAAAATGCAGAAAAAATTTTCCAAATTAAATAAAACAAGAAACAAAAGGAAACCCAACACAGCAGAAACTAGAAAATAGCATTTAGGAAACAAAAATCTAATACATTAGAAAAAAAAGGATCCCAAAATTCTTTACTCTGCAGTCAAACGGTTAAATTTGCGTACGGCCCCGAATTACGGGCCGAAAATCCATCCCAAAATAAGCCATGTGAACATGGCTTAAGGGGGTTTAAAAAATAAGCACATTTGATGACTTCCCCGTTAAAAGAGTTTTGGGAAAGGGGACTTGTTCTTCCCTTTGAAATTTTGGGAAATTTTCAAATAGTTTTTCGGATTTCCCTAGGGTCGACTGTCATTTTTGGGCTGTCTATTTAAAGTGCATGAAAATTCACACTGCGGTTTCATCAGGGAAAGGGTTCCCGCTTCCCTGGGCATTTCAGAAATTTTTTCAGGGCCCCCAATTTCCCCCACCAATATACAAAACAAACTTCATTTTTTTTAAATTTTCAAACAGTAATCATTTCCCGCTTTATTTTTAAAAGAATTTATTAAGGGAAAAACATAATGAAAAAAAAGACGTGGCCCGCAGTTTTGCTCACCCTTTCCTGACAAAAACCTGATCAGCAATTTTCCCATGAAGGGTTTAGGGGGTTTCCCAAAGTTCTCATTAGTGGGAACATCGATACTTGCTGCAAAATGCAAAACCTGTAAAACCCCAATTTTACCCCAAAAGGGTCTGTGTTAAACCCCCAATTTTTCCTTTTAAGCTCTTTTTGTAATGAATTTCTCTCAGTAGGTGCCAATTTCGGCTGGGGGTTTCCTGGAGTATGGGTGGAGTGGGTTTTTGGGGGCCCCCCGTGGGGATGATTTTTTTGGGGGCCCCGTGGAGATGATTTTTGGAGCCCAAACCAGGGGATGATTCTTGGAGCCCACCAGTGGAGATGATTCTTAGAGAACACCAGTGGGGTTGATTCTTGGGGCCCACAAGTGGAGGTGATTCTTGGTGCTCACCAGTGGAGATGATTTTTTGGGCCCACCAGTGAAGATGATTCTTTGGGCCCACCAGTGGAGATGATTCTTGGGGCCCACCAGTGGTATTGATCCTTTGAGCCCACCTTTGGAGTTTATTCTTGGTGCAACCAGTGGAGCTGATTTTTGGGGCTACCAGTGGAGTTGATTCCTGGAGCCACCAGTGGAGATTATTCTTAGGGCCACCAGTGGAGTTGATTCTTGGGGCCCACCAGTGGAGATGATTCTTGGGGTCACCAGTAGAATTGATTCTTGTGGCCCACCAGTGGAGCTTATTCTTGGGGCCACCAGTGGAGCTGATTCTTGGGGGCATTAGTGGAGATGAGTTTTGGAGTCCAAACATTGGAGTTGATTTTTGAGCCCCATCAGTTTGAGATGATTCCTGGGGCCCAACAGTGGAGTCGATTCCTGGGGCCCACTAGTGGAGTTGATTCAATCCTGGCGGCCAGTCCATTCAACCAGAAAGCAAGGAGTGAACTTCTATCGTTCATGTGACAGCTCTAGCTAATCACAGGTCACAACTGCACCTGTACATGACCTCTCTGGCCTGCAATTGGCTGGAGCTGTCACGTGAACGTTAGAAGTTCACTCATTACTTTCTGGTTGAACGCACTGGCAGCCGGGAGTGAACGGGAGCGTTCGCCAGATAAGTATGAGTCTTCTCTTTTATTTTTACTCATACCCCGACAGACCAATGAGCATTTATCAGTCCTGGGACACCCCTTTAAAACTTAACCTTAAGGGTACTTGTACTAATGCAAAAAAACACAATAAAGTAGTCATCAACTGAGGGTCTGTATTAGGTAGGGTTGATCAGGATAACTTGGGATTAGATATCCCTGCCACAACTGCCTAGAAGACCCTACCTCCATGTGGGATGTTCGCCCCGAAAAGGGCGTCCACACTCCTAGAGGGTTGCCCTAGTCAGCCCTGTTCCACCCTATTAAATGAAAAATACCTATTTGATGCATCTGATCTGCACTCTGATTGGCTAATAGACACTGCAGATAGATAGATTAATCTGAGATAGGTAATAGATAGATAAATAGACAGATAGACATGAGAGAAAGGTAAAGATTATATATATATATATATATATATATATATATATATATATATATATATATAGGTATATATAATATATATATATATATATATAAATATATATAAATATATATATATATATATATATATATATATATATATATATATAGTTGAAACCAGAAGTTTACATACACTATAAAAAAATAGCCCCATCTGCAGGTTTCTCTCACTCTCTGACATGAAGTCAGAATAAACCTTCCCCGTTTTAGGTCAATTAGGAACCATAATTATGTATACAGATGTAGCAGAACTAAGCAGAACAGATATTGCACTGTGATATCACGGCCCAGAATGTTATCTCAGCTTTCTCAATGCTTTTCAATGGCCTTTGTTTACAGATAAGAGCAGATAACACGAAAAGCCGTGATGTCACGGTCAAGCTGGACTCTGCTACATCTGTATTTGCCAAGTGCCAGAATAACGAGAGAGAATTTTTAAGGCATTTTTATTACTTTCTGCAAAGTCAGAGGTTTCCATACACTGGGAAGACTCCGCCTTTACACAATCTGGGACCGCCCATATGATGAGGTCAGGTCTTTGGAAGCTTCTGATAGGTTTATTGGCAACATCTGAGTTAATTAGAGACACAGCTGTGGATGTATTTTACATCACAACAGAACCACACTGCTTCTGTGTGTAACATCATGGGAAAGTCTAAAGAAATCAGCCAAGATATCAGGAAGAGAATTGTGGACTTGCACACTTGTCTGAATCATCCTTGGGTGCAATTTCCAGATAACTGAAGGAGCCTCGTTCATCTGTACAAACAATTATACACAAGTACAAACAAGATGGGAATGTCCAGCCATCATACTGCTCAGGAAGGAGACGGGTTCTGTGTCTCAGAGATGAATGTGCTTTGGTCCGACATGTGCATATCAACCCAAGAACAAAAGCAAAAGACCTTGTGAAGATGCTGGCGGAAGCTGGTAAGATTGTGTCATTATCCACAGTGAAACGAGTACTGTATCAACATGGGCTGAAAGGCCGCTCTGCCAGGAAGAAGCCATTACTCCAAAAGAAACATAGAAAAGCCAGATTAATGTTTGCAAATGCACAGGAACAAAGACCTACATTTCTGGAGACATGTCCTGTGGTCTGACGAAACTAAAATTGAACTGTTTGGCCATAATGACCATCATTACGTTTTGAGGAAAAAGGGTGAAGCTTGGAAGCCTAAGAACCACTATCCCAACCGTGACACACGGGTGCGACAGCATCATGTTGTGAGGTTATTTTGCTTCAGGAGGGACTGGTGCTCTTCACAAAATAGATGGCATCATGAGGAAAGAAGATTATGTGGCAATACTGAAGCAACATCTCAAAACATTAGCCAGTAAGTTAAAGGGATGTATCACTTCATCAGCTGTTCTCTTGTAGCTTGATTTTCTCAGTTCCTGAAATCCAGGGGCGTTTCTTCCCCTCCCAGCTGGGTGTTTCTTAACTGAAGGGGGATGACATCATCCCCCCCTTCACTGTTCATGCTCGCTCCCAATTTAGTGTTTTTACCCCCCCTCCCCTTCCACATGTCACTGTGTCGAACCCTCTCCTTTTGCAGTCTTATTTTGTAAGAGCTGTTTACATACCACAGCCCTGCATTCAGTCTAGACAGCCTTCTATTAACTCAGAGCACTGATCTCTTCTCCTCTCACAGCTGGAGGTTTGTTACAGTTGAATCCAGTCTTCTATGAACTCATCCAGAGCACAGATCCGTCTCCCTTCTATGCGGGAGCATTGGGAAATGAGGCAAAATTTCGCGTTTTCGTTGTAGAAGCAGCTCAGTGTCACTGAGGAGCTTCTGGCGTGCAGAGCAAATTTTGTTCCGACCCCTTATTCTGATGAGAGGGGCGGGAAAATGCGCGCTCCCTGATTTTGAGGGGGCCAGATAGAATGTAAATTAGTAGACCCGTCAGCCAATGAAATGAAAGGGGGTGGAGTCCGCCAGCCTAGGGAACAGTGTTTACAGAAAACAAAGAAAAGGAAACGGTGAAAACAAGACAGCTCGCTAATGACATCCAATTGCATGTTGTTTGTTTTCACTGTCCCCTTATTCAAAAGACCATTTAATGTAATGATACAACCCCTTTAAAGCTTGGGCGGAAATGGGTTTTCCAGATGGACAACAAAGCTACTGTCAAACTGGTTACCAAGTGGCAAAAAAGAACCAGTCAATGTTTTGGATGGGCCATCACAAATCCGATCTAAACCTTTTGGAAATGTGGGGACAAAGCTAAAAAGGCCGGAGTGACAAGAACCTCCAAACATGGCCAGGACACCAGTTCTGAAGGAAGGGGCCAAAACTCCTACCAAATTTGAGGCTTGGGGAAGGATCCAAAACGTTTGACCCCAAGTCCTACAACTTAAATAGATAGATATAGATAGATAGTAATAGATAGAAGATGATAGATAGATGATTAGATAGAAGATAGAAATATGAGATAGATATGAGAAGATAAAATATGGATAATAGATAGAAAATAGATAGATAGATGATAGATAATAGATAGATAGAAATGAAAGATAGAATGAATAGATAAAGATAATAAAAGATAGTGTAGATATGTGATAGATTGAGTAGTTTTGATAATGGGAAAAAAAGATTTTGTTTTATTGATTGATTGATAGAAGAAGAAAAAAGTAAGATAGATGATGATAGATAATAGAATGAGATAGATAGATAGTAGATAGAAAATAAATAAAGAAGATAAAAATAGAGATAGATAGTTTAGATAATAGATAGATGATAGATAGATGATATTATAGATAGATAAAATGATAAATAGATAGATAGATTAGATAGATAGAAAAATAATAGAAGATAATAGGAAAGATAGAAATGAGATGATAGATAATAATAGATAGAAGATAGATAATATAAGATAGATATGAATAGATAGATAATAATAGATAGTAGATAGATAATAGAAGATAGATATAGTAGATAGATAGTAGATAGAAGATATGAGATAGTAGATAGATAAAAAGATAGATAGATAGTAATATGAGAAGATTATAGTAGGAGAAAAATTTGTTTGATTGATAGATAGATATTAGTAGAAAAATTTAGATAGATAGATAGATAAATAATAGTGATAATAGATATGAATAGATAAAGATAAATAGTAGATAGGAATAATAGATAGATGATAAAAGATAATAGTAGATAGTTTTGAATGATAGATAGATAGATAGAAAATAGATAGATAAATAGATAGATAGGAATAGATAAAGATAGATAGAAGATAGATAATATTGACAGGATAGTAACGGGTTAAAATTTGTAAAACTGGTTACCAGAGTCGATACACCACAGATAACCCCTTTATATTTCACGATTGGTGACAAATAACAAACTTGGCTTTTCCCAGAAAACATTGGAGTCTGTGATATCAGAAGTTGTGAGAGAGTTTGGCAGCGGCCGCTGAGTGGCATAATCTGCCGCCTCTGTTCCATCTAGAAACCATCCAAGTGCTCAGCGCGCAGCACGTCCGGCCGGGACGGTGCCAAAGACTTGGGCTTCAACTGCTAAATCAATCTTTTTTATGAGTCAAAAGACTGAAAAAACCCAGGCTTTAATATAATTTTTTAATGGAAGCAGGCGTCGCTGTAACGCGGCCATAAATCCCCCACTGTTTGGGACGCTGCCCGCGTCCCAAAGTATTCACAAATCGGGTGACAACCAATTTTTAATTTTATGGAGGGTGAGGGGAAGAAGTTTAAAAAGAGAAAGTGGCGAGATGAGCAGAAAACAGGCAGCAGCACATTATGTAGTTAATTAAAACCCAGTCATTTATATGAGAGGTGCCGCTGGCTCGGCTGCTTGTCAACGCCGTCACCTGACAGGTGCAATGGTCAAAAATAGAAGCCGCTCACTTGTCTTCAAAGATTAAAATGCAGCAGTAAATCCTGTGTCTGCTGATTGAGTCGTATGTGAGGATCCTGCAAAGCGAGCGAGAACTGAAACCCAAGAAATGTAAGTAAAAAACGGGCGCTGGAATTTTGCAATTTTTGGGTTTTTTTCTCGGTCAAGGGGGAGATGGGAAAAATTTCAATCACAATTTATTGCCATCAATAGACGTTGTTGGGGGAGAGGCTATTGTGAAGCTTCTGGGCCCCAATGCAAAACCTGTCATAGGGCCCTCCCCTACAGTCTTGTGTGTAATTTAGAATACTGGTGTCCTTTTCTGTGGTTAAGGGGTCATTGTCTCCCCTAACCCCCAATGGCCCAAACTCTTTTTAAACCCCAAAAATAACAATTGGGGTGTTCAAGTTCGTAACGGTAGCAGTAGGGGATCCGCGGGACCCCCCCAAGCGATGGTGAAACCCCACACGGGGAGGGGGAGTCTAAGTAGAACCCGGTTAAACCAAGCCCGCTGCAAAGGGGGAGGACTTGCGCGCCGGGAGTCAACCAGGTCGCTTCCATGAAGACTTGTTTGCGGTGGCACCCAAAGGTAGCAGGTACAAAATCGTAAGGCAGATTGTAGTCGGGGACGGGCATAGGTCGGGGGCAGGGGGCGAGGTTCATGTCTAGGCCGGTAGAAGGGCGGTATGGTACACAGAAATCACGAGACAAATAAAAAGCTTTCTCAGTAGGCTCCAAAGGCACTAAAGAACCGGCAGAGGACTGCCGGAGAAGGAGCCATTTTATGGGGGCAGGGGCGGGCAACACCCAATTGCCGGCGCGCTGGCCCTTTAAATCTAAAGGTTCCCGGGGGGAATCGACAGACCCGGGTAAGCACCGGGCGGGGTGCCCCCAACAACGGCTCAGGCTTGGGACCCCACGGTGACTTTTTTCCCGACGTCCATCTAGAGTGGGAGAGTAAACCAGCAGGGAACCCCGAGGGAAACCGTGAAGGGGAGCGCGGTAGAAGGGATCTTCCCCTTATCCCAGGACCCCCACGTGGAGAGACAGCGGCTTATGAAAAAATGTATATTCGCTTAGCCTCACCACTAACCGAGGAGATTCCCCATCCCTTTTTTTCCCAGATGGACCCCCGGGAGACATATGCGACACTAGGACGGGGATAAATTTTCCCGCCGGCCAAGACCAAAGGCGGAGACCTAAACATGGTCCAGACATCAAAACCGTACCGGGCATCATCGGGTGTGGAGAGGGGGGGAATTTGAAACTAGGGACGCCTCCCCATGGACCCTGGGTGGGGAATTTTCCTGACTTTTGGGACATTGGGAAATTTCCCCCGGGGGTGTCAGGGCTGCTGCAGTTGGGCAAGGTTGCCTACCCACGTGGGGCCAATTTTTGCTCAGAGAGTTGAGCCGGGGTCAACCTCAGGGTTCCCAGGGGGAGCGGTGTCAGGATAGGCTGCCTCTGGAAACTGGCCCAACGTGGAAACCGGCGGGGGCCGTCCCCCCTCCGTTTTTCCCCAAGCTTTCTCGCCTTTCGGAAACGCACGTCAATGCGGTAGCCAACAGAATTAACTCACTGGGGGAGGAGGGATGTCTCTCGCGGGCCAAACACACCCTTAATGCACTAAGAGGCCCTTTTAAAGGGCACAGGGGGGCCTCGTTCCAGGATAATCCGGGCCAAGGTGGGGAACTGCACCGCGTAGTTCCCCAAGACTTGCCCCCCCGGGCACGGGGTTTTGAAGAGCCGTTTCGGCGGAGGATCCCGACTGGTTCCTCGAAAACACCGCAGAACACCCAGGAAGGATGTGATCCACCGTCACCGGGTGTTTTTAATCCCCCAAGGGGGTGGACCATGCCAGGGGCCCCCCAAAGCAAGATGACCCCGAAAGCCACCTTGGAACTCTCCGTGGGGGAAAAGATCCACCTTTAAATTTAAAGTGATAGAGCACTGGGTGATGAAACCTTGGGACTGCTTGGGGTTCCCTTCAAACTTCGATGGTTTCGGCAACCAAACCTGGGACCCACCGTCCCCAGGCGAGGCAGTGGAGGGGGGTGTAGCCCACGGTGGAGATGACGGCTGTGCTGGTTCGCCGGGTTTCTCAACATGACGGTTAGCTGGGCCAACGCTGGCCTTTGCGCGATCGTCCCACTGTAGTGTAACAACTGCTGCAAGGGCCCGCTTCGCCAGGGGAGGGGCACCTTGGCGGGGTCCATGGCCGGATCGACGTAACGGTGTATAGTGGATCCGCTGGACCCCCGCAAAAAGAGGGGAAAGCCCCACCAGGGAGCGGAAAATTAAGTAGAACCCGTTATCACCAGAGCCCCCGCAAAGCGGATGGATTGGGAGCGGGAAACTACCAGTCCTTTTCCCCTGACGTGACTTCTTTCAGTGGCAGCCAAGGGTAAGCGTGGTCAAAATCGAAGGCGAGTTGTAGCGGGGACAGACGGTAGGTCAGGGCAGGCGAGAGTTTTGTCGAGGGCCCGGGAGCAAGGCCCGGGACGGTACACAGAAAAACATGAGACAAGATAAAACGCTTTCTCATGGGCCCCAAACACTAAAGATCCGGCAGAGGACTGCCGGAGGAGAGCCATTTTTTTAGGGTCGCGGCTGGCAACGCCAATTGCCGGGGCGCTGGCCCTTTAAATTGAGAAAAAACCGGGAGCCGCGCCCTAGGGGGGCGGGGAGAAAGCACCGCCCACAGGGAGCGCACGGGGGCCCCGGGGCAGGTCGTATGATACCTGACTTCCGGGGACGGTGAGCCCAGGCCCGGGGCCTGGACCCCGGGTGCCGCCCCCGGGGAGCAGAAAGAGAGTCAGGGAACGGACGTAACCACAGCCCATCCCCCGCGCTGCAGCGCTGTCCGTGCGTAACCAAACCCCTTATTCTCGAATCCTAAATAAATCCCGTGCCCGATTGCCTTTAGAACCAGCCCTAACTAAAAGTCTACTAAGTTATTTTTTGCATAAAACTACAGCGTGGACCCGCAAAAGGTTTGTTACAAACATTTGTGATCAAACAGCATCATGAAAAATAAAGAAAAACAACAGACGCTCAAGATAAATTTTTGGCAAAGGTATTGCAGGGTTAGGTTTTAAAACAACAGCCCCGTCCCGAACATCCACGGACCTGTTAACCCATCTCTGTAAATGGAAGGATAGGGACAACTGCCAACCACCAAAATGGCCCTTTCCCCCTAAATGACAAAAAGACAAGGAGAGCAATATTTAGAGAAACAGTAAAGAGGTCCTAGGTCATTGTTAAGGAGCTGCAGAGATCCACAGCTCAAGTAGGAGAATCTGTCCGCAGGAAAGTTTTAATTTTTTCTAACAATTCGGCTTTAGAAAGGGCAAGAAGAAAGCCCTTTTTGAAAGCAAAGAAATCAGTTTGCATTGAAGAATACTCTGTGGACTCGTGAATGCCTAAAAGCCAAACCTATGGTGGAGGAAACACGCACAAAAACCCGAATACACCCTTTTTCCCCCGGTGGGACGGAGATTTTTGGTAAAAAAAAATCCCAGTCAGGGGAGCGTGTTTTCTTCATTATTTCTAAAAGGGGGGTTTCCCCGTACAGGGGGGAACCGTGTTCTCCCTTCGTTTTATGGGGGTTCCCACACAGGGGAGCGCTGGTTTTTTATTCTGTTTTATGGGAGTTCCCCTACAGGGGGCGTAAAGGGTTTTCCCTTCGTTCTATGGGGGTTCCCGGGACAGGGGACGCTATGTTCTTTATTATGTTTTGGGATTTTCCCGGGACAGGGAAAACGCTGTGGGTTTTTTCATTATGTTCTATGGGAGTTTCCCCGTCAGGGGGGTGTTGTGTTTCCATTTTTATTCTAAGGGGGTTCCCCTACAGGGGAGCACTGGTTTTTAATTTTTGTTCAGGGAGTTCCCGGTACAGGGGGAGTGTGTGTTTCTTCATTATTTCATGGGGGTCCCGTACAGGGAAAAGTGTTGTGTATCCACTGTTCTATGGGGTTCCCCGTACAGGGGGGGCACTGTGTTTTTCATTATGTTCCGGGGGTTCCCAGTACAGGGGACTAGGTTTTCCATTCTGTTTTATGGGAGTTCCCGTAATTGGAGCGTTGCTCCATTCTGTTTTTAGGAGTTCCCCGTACAGGGGGTGTTTTATTCCCCATTCAGTTCTATGGAAGTTCTCGGTACAGGCCATACTCAGATCTCCCATAGAACAGAAAGGAGGGTGGTGCCCAAAATAACCCGATTTCCATTCTGAACTGCCTTTTGGAGGTCCAATCCGAGATATTGTGGGATCTCAGAAGTGAGCCCACACCTATTCAGACTTTGATGGATATTATCAATATGTGACATCAATGTGTATGGAACCTACCCTAAAAGGAATTCAACAAATAAATCTGCCATCAACACTATCTGTGAACCATAGTGTATCTAGTGGGAAACAGAGCTCCAGGGAGCAAAAGCTAAAGTTATCAATTAAGTATGCCTTCAGATATATCTTGGGCCCAGAGAGTACCCAGTTAATATGTAATAAGCAGAAGAGCCCCGGGACCAAGGGGTGTTGTTGTTGTACTCATTAACTCTGCTATGATCAGCACTGAGCCATCAATGGAGTTTAGTAAATGGATCTGAAGATAGGGAGACTGCACAATTTTGGGCAACAATTTTTGATATTTATTAAGAGTCTGGGGGTTATTTGCAGAAAATATTTGGGAAATGTTTTAAAAAAAAAATCATTTGAATATTTTGTTCTTGATGCAAGCTGTATTTTAGGTTTTCAATCTGAAGCTGATATTGTCACCTATTATATTGTCTGTCGCGGTGCAGACCCCGGGTGGAGGAATAGTTAATATCTAAAATATCCAGCTCTGGGGGAGTAATAAGTTTTTGTTCTTAAATTTTTGGGTTCATTTTTTCTGCATTTCATGATTTTCAGGCTCTTTTGAAGATTTCCCCTCCCAATCTTTCAAAATGAGCTCAATCTGAGTGAAGATGAAAATGGCCGTGAATCTGATGCCCGGAAATAAATCCAGAGACATCATAGTCATTTTACCTTGAGATTTCTGCTGGGAGAGAAAGGAAGTCACAGAAACCGGGAGCTTTGACCCCAAATTTCTATTTACATTTTTAGTTCCCCGGGTTTAAAAGCTTCAGTCTTCACTCTCTACTCCGAAGGCTTTTTTTTGCCAATTTTGTTAGGGAAAGGTTTTGGGGATTAATTTCAGATAAGGATGTGTTTTAAAAGCTAATTTAGCACAAAGTCAAATATCATTCAATTGATGTCACAATGTGGGGGTAAATTAAAAGACCCGGCTGGAAGCTGCAACAAAAACCCCGAGGGAATAATAAGAAAATTAAATAATGTAGAATTAATAAAAATTTCAGAGACTTAAAAGAAAGGGAAAGTAAAAAGAGAATAAAAAGGAAAATTAGACAATTTAATGAAGTAAAAAAAATTATTACAATTTTTTTAAAAAATAAAAATAATAATAAAAAAATTTAATAAAAATAATAATTTAATAACATAATTAAAGTTATTTTGGTTTTTATTTGTAAACATAAAAATATGACATTTGTATCCTGTCATTTTATCTGTCATGGGGGGTGACATTCAAATATTAAGAAACTAATTTCTACTACTCTACAAATAAAAAAAATAAAAAAACAATAATAATTTTATTATTATTAGTAAAATTTAGTATTATTATTATCATTATTATAGTAGTAGTAATTAGAGTAGAATAACGATTGTAATTAAAATTATTTTTATTTTTTATTATTATTATTATTAATTTTATTTTAATTAGAATTACGGGTTGTTATAAATATATTTTTTTAGTATTAGTAGTTTTTTATTAGTATTATTATTTATTTTTAAAAAAATAATTATAAATATAAATTTAAAAATATTTATTAGATTTTAGTAAAAAGTATAATGGTTTATATTTTAGTAGAGTGAAATAAAAAATTTGTTATATTATTATTAGTAAGTAGTGGTAGTATCCAAACAACTAAACTTTATTAAAACTTCATTTTTTAATAATAATCTCTAAAAAGGAGGAGAGAACAAAAAAAAAAATTTTTACCGGCTAAAAAAAAGGAAAGAAAAACAAAATTACTTAATTATCCAAAAAATAATAGCTCACCCTATAGCCCAACAGGGAGTGCCCCCAAAAAGGGGGGCCCTGCCCGGGAAAACCCTGCACCCTTATTTAAAAAGCCTAAAACTAAGATGTCCCACTGTTCTATGCCCCTCACAACACTTCTTTCGGGGGACTTGGTAGGAAAAATTTAAAAAAAGGGGGGGGGAAAAATGGTTCAAAATTTAAATGAAGGACCTAACAATTCAGGTCCAATAATACAAGATTGTCTATACGGTTAATTCACCGAGCATGTGGAGGATTTTACATATATATACTCCACTTGACACGTTGCTATCCTTTGGGAATTTTTGCCTCACCTATGATCTCTAGGGATTGAGTGGTACCATACCATTTTCTAAGTTTTTGATCCCCTTTCTAGATAGGGTCTGCATTGGTCCATACCACTGTCCTTTTATTTTTGGTGGAAAAAAATATTAACCTCCAATGCTCGGTAAAATTAAGTATAGAAAAATTTGTATTTTTTTGGACTGAAATTGTTGGTCCTTCATTAATTAAAAAACCATTTTGCCCGCACCTTATATTTTCCATCCCTTTCCCTGATGAATGTTGTGGGGAATAGAAAATGTCGGGAATTCTAGTGTTAGGGCTTTTTATATTTAGGGTGAGGTTCCGGGACAGGGCCCCCTTTTTGGGGGGGCACCCCCTGTGTGTCATAGGGTGGCTAGTTTGTTTTGGAAAATTTATATAAAATTTTTTTTTTTTTTTTCCCTTTTTTTTGAGCACGTATTTTTTTTTTCTTTGTTCTCTTCATTTTTAGAGATTTTTATTAAAAGGAAGTTTTATACAGTTTATGTTGGGTTTGGATATGGGGTTTTTTTATGTATATTATTGGGGTTTTTTTAAACATTTATTTTCCCCCATTTGTATTTTCCACAAATTGTTTAAGGTAATGGGAGGTCCCCTTTTTTGATGGTTTGGACATAGTCAAATTGGGTTTACAGGGTAAGGATGTATTTTCTGAACAGGCTTTAAAGCGGAAATTTACGCCCACGTTTAAACGCTTTTAGGAACTTACACAACTGTTTAAAGAGCAGATAGCCCCTTGGGGGGAGGGTTTAAAAGCCCCAAAGTTATATTTAAAAAAGGGATTGTTCCTAGGGGGTTTTTTAATTACTTTAAAAACCCGAACAAAAAAAAAGAGGCTTGCTTTTTTATCTAGTTGGGAGAAGAAGCGAACAGCTCCCTTAGGTTTTTGCAGCTGCTTTTTGGGTGAGAGAGGTCTAAACTGAATCCCCGAATGATAAAATTAAAAACAGGTTGTGTGACTAAGACTTTCACAAGAGAAAGGTATTCTAGCTAAAGAAAAACAATTACAAAATACAATAGAAAATACAGTTCCCCATTTAAGGAACCAAAGCATAAACATTTACCGGACGTGAAAAGACTTTAAGAAAAAAAAAGGCCCATCCTTTTTGGGGGGAAAGGGGTACGAGACGGGAACCAGGACAGACTTATCCTCTACTGAAATGATCAATCAGATTTTTTTTTGGGGATAGGGGCTCAACATTGAGAAGGGGAGGGGGCCGCCCTAAAGGAAGAGGTAGGGGTAATCGGAATAGGGTTCAGTACTGGACGTACAAGAAATCGGCCTTTTTTAGGGGACACAACAATCCCCTGAAAATCGCAACCCGTTTAGGATAGGCCTCTCAAAATCCAATCCCCAAATGGTGTCTTCGGGCACCCCCTCTGGTACTACAACAGACACAAAGTGATTTTAAATAAACAAAGAGAGTCCTTAGAAATAGAGACTAAATATTGATAAAGGGTTATTTTTTACCAACAGGGGGGTTCAGAGTTTACTGGGAAAGGGGGCCTGAACCTCTTTGCTCGAAAATTGCACTGGTATAAATTTTTTAAACTTAGAACAAACGCGAGTGCTTGACTGGGTATACATTTTTCCAGGGGAAGAAGTAGACTACTTGAGATCACGAGGATTCCCCAAAATTTTGGGGAAAGGGGCCCCCTTACTAAATTAAAAAAAAAAGTAGCGTATCCCTCCTCAAAGTGTCCTAACATTGATCTGTTTGTTAGCTGATATCAGCGAACTAGAAAAAGGACAACAGAGGATCAATGGAATGTAGTAAGGATGAGAAAATATAAGTATTAAGGGCGGGGCTGAAGTAGGAATATCCCAAAAAAACCCTCAGTAAGGGGGGCAATATAGTGATTCTTGTACTGAAGATTTGTACATATTGTTTGCAATTTTGAAAGATGGGAGGGGTTAATTTTTAAGCTCCAAACCCTTTATCCCCATCTTGAAGAACTTAACCTATTTTATCAAACCTGCTTCAGGTCTATTTGCAAGGTGAGTTTGACTATATGCTCCCCCCCTTTTCCCCGGATGGGGACGTTTTACTGTTTACCCAAGGTGCACAAGAAGTGTGTTCCCTTGGAGGCAGACCCATTTTCTCTGGTGTGGGGAAGTCTTTGCAAAATATAGGACACATAAAAGAAAAAATTTTGGCTCCCTTTGTGGTGGGACTCCCATTACATAGGGTTCATGGATCTGCTGTGCAATTTTGGGGGGATTACGGGGGCCCCAGTCATGCCTTTTGGGGAGCTTGACGTGGGGGCTCTTTACTCTCCATCCCGCATATTTGGGTTGAAGCCGTCAGAGAATTTTTAAGTGCACGAGGGTGTCATTTCAGGAAACCAAAAAAGGTTTTTCCCCCATTTGCTTAGTTTTGTTTCACCAAGTTTTTTGTTTTTAATAAAAGACTACCCCCAGCTAGGGGCAGGACATGGTAGCTCCTTGCCCAGCCTAAAACAAACTGCTCCTGGGCGGTGGGAGGATCATTTGTTTTTGGTGATGCTAACACATTCGGAACGGATGACATTTTATTTTTGGGCAAG
>JAODAL010044621.1:0-32698 GCA_025379985.1 Phyllomedusa bahiana | reverse complement strand
ATTTACGTTTCGCCAAATCCCCGAAATAAGCCATGTGAACATAGCCTTACTCTGCCGGCATTTCACGTCATACTAATTTTGGAACAAAGGGATGTTGGAGATGACAGAAGACAAGAGTTTCCTTTTGACAACCAATTAAGCTTGGTAAAAATGTAACATCACCCACAGTGCACCACTGCATAGCGTGATCTGTACATACGCCGAACCACGTTAGGAAGGGTGTGCAGTAAGACGCGAGTTTGCACCATAACTAACTCATTTTTTTGCTCATTAATGTACACTCCGCCCCCCCCCCCCCTCCCCATCTTGAAAGTAAAAAAAACAGAAATGTAGATATTTTTGCAAATTTATTAAACAAGAAAAACTGAAATATCACATGGTCATAAGTATTCGGACTCTTTGTTGCGACACTCATATTTAACTCACATGCTGTCCATTTCCTTCTGATCCTCCTTGAGATGGTTCTACTCCTTCACTGGAGTCCAGCTGTTTTTAATTAAACTGATTGGACTTGATTAGGAAAGGCATACACCTGTCTAAATAAGACCTCACAGCTCACAGTGCATGTCAGAGCACATGAGAATCATGAGGTCTAAGGAACTGCCACAGAATTGTGGCAAGGCACAGATCTGGCCAAGGTTACAAAAGAATTTCTGCAGCCCTCAAGGTTCCTAAGAGCACAGTGGCCTCCATAATCCTTAAATGGAAGAAGTTTGGGACGACCACAACTCTTCCTCAACCTGGCCGTCCAGCCAAACTAAGCAATCGTGGGAGAAGAGCCTTGGTGAGAGAGGTAAAGAAGAAGCCCAAGATCACTGTGGCTGAGCTCCAGAGATGCAGGAGGGAGATGGGAGAAAGTTCCACAAAGTCACCTATCACTGCAGCCTCCAGCAGTCGGGGCTTTATGGCACAGTGCGACCGACGAAGCCTCTCCTCAGTGCAAGACATAGGAAAGCCGCAGGCGGAAGCCTCTCCTCAGTGCAAGACATAGGAAAGCCGCAGACGGAAGCCTCTCTTCAGTGCAAGACATATGAAAGCCGCAGACGGAAGCCTCTCCTCAGTGCAAGACATATGAAAGCCGCAGACAGAAGCCTCTCCTCAGTGCAAGACATAGGAAAGCCGCAGATGGAAGCCTCTCCTCAGTGCAAGACATAGGAAAGCTGCAAATGGAAGCCTCTCCTCAGTGCAAGACATATGAAACCCGCAAAACAAAAGGGCCCCCTTCACCCAAGGGACATGGGAAAGCGCAGAGGGGAAGCCTCTCCTCAGTGTAAACTTTGGAAAGCCCCCGAGGGGAACCCTCTCCTCAGGGGGCAAGAATATAAAAAGGCCCCCGAGGGGAAAAAGCCCTCCTCAGTGCAAGACAAAAGGAAAGCCCCCCGGACAGTTTGCAAAAAAAAATGAAGGACCCCAGACTAGGGAAAATAAGAATCTTTTCTCTGATGAGAAAAGGTTTGAATTTTTGGAGGTTAAAAATTTGAAAAGTGGCGGAAAAAACCCGGGCCCGCCCATACCGGGCCCAAAATTTCAATCCCAACAGTGACCATGGGGGGGGGCAGCACCCTTTTTTTGGGGGGCGGGACAAAATGAGGGGTTTGAAATTTTGGGGAAAGCTGAATGGGGCCCAATTCGGAGATATCCTGGTAAAAACCTTTCCCAGATGCCCGGCCCTCAACTGGGCTAAAGGGTTAAATCTTCCCCCAAGACAATAAACCCTGGGCCACAGCAAAAAAAAACAAAGCAGCGGTTTTAAAACAACTCTGTGCCCTTTCCTGAGGGCCCGCCAGAGCCCCTGACCTAACCCAATGGGGGACCCTCTGGAGAGACTTGAAAATGGGGGTCCCAACTTTTCCCCACCAACCTGGGGGAACTGGAGGGGGACCTGCAGGAAGAATGGCAGGGGCCCCCCAAAAATGGGGTAAAAAACTTTTTTGCATCTTTCCCAAAGAAACCCTGGCTAAAAAATGAAAAGGATTCTGAAAAATTCCCGGGAACTCACTGTGGGGAGTATTTATATATATATATATATAATATATATAAAATTAGACACACACATACATGCACAAACGGGTGTCTCACAAAAGTCAGGAAAATTAAACATTTTTGAAAATTTACGTTTTTTATCTTTTCAGGGGCCCAACACTAAAAGATCGGGACACTTTTATACAATGTAAAGAAAGTAGTGCACAGCTTTTATAACGTGAAATTTTGGTGTCCCCTCAAAAATAACACAACACACCCCCATAATGTCAAAAACCTTGGGCACAAAAGTGAGTCACCCCTAAGTAAAAAGGGAAAAAATTGTCCCAAAAAAATTTCAGTTTTACAGCAGAATTAGATTTGTCCCTTTCACCCCGGGCCAAAGACAACATTGGGAGAAATTAACCCCCCTAAACCCTTTTCCCTTAAATTTTTAGGGAAGAAAATAAAGGAAAAAAAAAGGACCATAAAGGGTTATACCTAGCATAGGAAAAAATTAGTAAAAATTAGAGGCCCCAGGGCCCATTGATACCCCTGAAGACTTTTTCCCAACTAAACCCCTTTCTTTAACTGTTTATGGAAGAAGAATAATAATGAATAGGGGACCATGGATGGTTTATAAAAAACCAAAAAGGGTTTAAATTTTCGCGAACTAGATCTTATGCCTCACACTGACAATGACACACATGTGGAGCATTTAACCACTGAACCTTTCCTTAACTATTTATGGAAGAAGAATGATGATGACAAAGGCCCAAAGGGTTGGTTATTGTAGCAATGGGGAAAATAGCAGCAGAAATAAATGCCTCACACTGACAATGACAAATATCCGCTGCACTTAACCACTGAACTCGTCCTTAACGGTTTATGGAATAAGATGGAGAAGACGGCAGAATTAGTTTTATGCCTCCCCAAGAAAATGACACACAGGGGAATTTTTAAACCACTAAATTTTTTCCCTTAACTTTTTTTGGGAAAAAAAAAAGATGTTTGAGAAATAGAACCATGGTGGCTATATTTGCAACGGGGGAATTTAGATATAAAAAGTTTTCCATTTGGACAATGAACATAAGCAAGCATTTAAAAACTGGGGTTTCTTTAACTGTTTAGGGGAAAAGAAGGGATAATAAATTAGGGGGCCCGGGGGATGGTTATACCTAGCAATGAGGTAAATGAAGGGCGGGTTTTAACCCTTATGTTTCACAGGGCCCATGAAACCCCATGTAGAGCTTTTTAAACCGCACCTTTCCTTACCTATTTATGGGAAAAATGTTTGATGACAAAGGACCATGGAGGGGTTATAAAACAAAAATAAAAAAGACACTGACAATGAAAATATGTCGCATTTAAACCCAACGAACCCTTTCCTTTAGCTATTTATGGAAGAAGAATGATGATAAGCAAAGGACCAGGGTTTGGTTAACCTAAAAACGAAAATAATAAAAAAGCAGAAATAGTTTCCTCCACGGGAAAATGACACTACAAGAAAATTAAAACCACTAAACCTTTTCCCTTAACTGCCCTTTGGAAAAAAAAAATTATAATGAATAGGGGACCATGGATGTTTATACCTAGCAACAAGTTAATATACAGCAGAATTAGAGCTTATGCTTCACACTGACAATGACACACTGGGGTTCCTTTAACCATTTAACCCTTTCCCTTAAAAATAGTTATGTAAAAAAGAATGATGATGAGAAAGGGGACCATGGTTTGGTTATATACCCAACAAGGAAATTTGAACACTGACCATGACAAATATGGGGCCTTTTAAAACCTTTTAAACCCCACCCTTACAAATTTGGGGAATTAGAATGATGATAAGCAAAGGAACATGGATGGTTATACATAGCAACGAGGTAATAGACACACTGACAATGACAAATATAGGGAAAAGCACTTAACTTTAAACCCACCGTAACTTTTTTTTTTTTGGGAAGAAGATAGTTGAGCAGTGGTTTTTGGGATTTACCTGGGAAAACGAGGAAAGGGGAATTGTAAAGGAAACATTTTAATTACTCCTTAAAGACCCGCACTTAAATGGAGAAATGGCGGGAATTAGATCTTATGCCTCACACTGACAATGACACACATTATTCGTAGCTTTGCTGCACCGTCCGACGCTAAATCTGTGATAAACAGCTGGAGGAGGCTTTGAAACCTAGTGGAATCCATCTATCGCTGCACACAGCCAGATCCGCAACACTTTGTCAAAAACCGGAAAAGAACAAAAACCCCTTAAAGGAAAAACCCAGGGGGGGAAAAGGATTCGAAATTTTCTTGATACGTTCCCATCTGTATTTTCCCTTTTGGGGTTTGAAAAATGAGAATTGAATCCTGTTGCCTAAACCCCCAAAATGGTCATTATGATGTGGGGCAAAAGGTCCCCTCCGGCCGGCAGATGTCACCCGGCCAAAATTCCCGGGCATTTAGCATTCGGTTGCCAGCAGGGTTTTTTTTAATTTCGGGATATGGGTGCTACGAGGAAAAGGTTTTTGTTTTCGAAAAAATTAAATGAAAAAATTAAAAAACAAGTCAAAAGTGGGGGGGCGGGGGAAGGAGTGTTTCCCCTAAATTGCCCAAAACCAACTTTGCGGGGGAGTATCCTTTAAAATTTGTGATCGTGTCAGATAAAAAACCTGTCATCTCAAAAATAAACTAAAAATTTATGCTGCTGCAAAAAAGTCAATCGGGAACGGGCAGCTGCGGAGCACAGAGAGGGGTGGGGCCGGGGGCAATTGAGGGGCCCGGGGTGCCTAAAAAAAGCAAAGTCTTTTTGTCATTTGGTTAAATTTTATAAACCGCCCCTGGGGGAAATCCCAAATTTTAAAAGGGAAAACCCCTTTCCCATTGGCTGATCCTCAGTTCCTCCCCCTGGATTTTAGGGTTATTTTAAAAGGAAAAAAGTGGGTCTGTGATAAAAGGGGTTTTATGTGACAGGGGGAGAGGGGGTGAGCCCCGGGAATATAAGGGTTATGGAAAGAGGAGAGAATTTGGGGTTGAAATATATAGGGTTATATGATAGGGGGGAAGAAGCTATTTTGTGAAATTTTAAGGGTTATGTATAAAGGGGGGGAGAAGCTGAGCTTGTGAAAAATTTTGGGGGTTATGTGATAAGGGGGGAAGCTGAGCCGTGATATATGGGGTTTTATTTTGATAGAGGGGAGAACCCTGAGCTCTGTGTTTATGGGGTTTACTTGATAGGGGGAGAAAAGGGGCTGACCCTTTGATATATAGGGTTATGTATAGGGGGAAAAAGCTGACTCTGTGTTAATAGGGTTTGTGATAAAAGGGAGAAAAGGAGCATTGTGTATATGGGGGACATGATAGGGGAAGAAAGGAAGTTTTGTGATATAAGGATTAAATGAAAGAGGGGGAGAAGTGAGCTATTTTAATATGGGGTTTAAAAATTGATAGAGGGAGAGAACTGAGTTTGTGATATATAGGGTTTGTGATAAGGGAAAGAGAAGCTGACCCTCTGGGGAATTATAGGGGGTTTAAGTATAGAGGAAGAAGCTGAGCTTTGTGATATTTTAAGGTTAATAATAAAGGTATGGGAAATGAGTCTGATTTTAAAAATAGATTTAATATGAAAGAGGAGAGGAGAGGAGCTGACTTGTGATATATGGGGTTAAAAAGATAGAGGAGAGAAGCTGACTCCAAATATTATTTTTAAAAAATTTTTTGATAAATGAAAAGCTGAGCTCTTTTGATATATAGGGTTTTTGGATGGGAAGAGAAGAGCTGAGCTCTGTGTTTAAAATAGGGTTATATGTAAGGAGCGAAGGGCTCTGTGATATAAAAGGGTTAAATAAATAGGGGGGGGATTTACCCTTTTGTGATTTATAGGGTTTTTCCTACGGGCCCCCTCCCCCTTTTTGGGGGGGGGGTCCCCCCTATTTGGTTCCCCCCCCCCCCCCGGGGAAAGTTGGCTTTCCCCCCGCCCCACAGGGGGGGGGGTCCTTTAAATGCCGCGGGGCCGGAGTACGTGGTGCGCTACTCTGGCCCCGCGGTCCTTTCCCCACAGGGGGGTAAAAGCGGGCGGCGCCGCTTCACCCCCGGAACCTGCTGATAGGGGGGAGCAGGGGGGATGCCCCCTGCCCCTCCCCCTGTAGTCCAGGCCGTGTGCCCGTCCCACCCGTCAGCGTCACGGGGGAAGGCGCGGGCTGCCTCACTTCCCCCGTGCACTGCTGAGGGGTGTCCAGGAGCGGGCCCCTTCAGGGGCCTGGTCAGGTTTAAGTGGATTTTATATTTTATTTTTATTTGGTTTTTGGGGGGGACTGTCTGGGTACAATGGGGGGTTCCCCCGGCTACAAAGGGGGCAATCCTGGCTACAATGGGGGGCACTACCTGGTACTAATGGGGGGACTTGGTACAATGGGGGGGACTACCTGGCTACAATGGGGGGGACTACTGGTATAAAGGGGGTATAACTTACATTGGGGGCATACCTGGCAACAAAGGGGAAAATGGCTAACAAAAGGGGGATGGGGGCCACCTGGTAACGATGGGGCACTATGGCTACAGAGGGGGCACTCCTGGAAACAATGGGGGGGTACCTGGGTAAAGGGGGGGATACCCGGCAACAGAGAGGGCATACCGGGGTAACAATGGGGGGGCACTACCTGGCTACAATGGGGGGCACTACTGGCAAAAAGGGGGCACTATGGCTACTAAGGGGGCATACCTGGTATAAAGGGGGTATATGGCTACAATGGGGGCACTACCCGGCACAATGGGGGGTCACCCGGGAACCAATGGGGGCACTTTTCCAGGCAACAATGGGGGGGGGATGGGGGGGACTACCTGGGCTACAGAGGGGGCACTAGGGGGAAAACAAGGGGGCATCTACCGGCAAAGGGGGCCACTACCTGGGGAAAGAATGGGGCATATTTCCCCAACAGAGGGGGGGGACTTACTTGGGGGACATGGGGGGGCAAATTACAGGAAAAAAAATGGGGCAATACCGGCCTGGGGGCACACCGGGAAACAATGGGGGGGATCTACCCGGCAAACAAGGGGGGGATCTACCCTGGGGGGTCAACAATTTTCTCTACCTGGGACAGAAGGGCATTTTTGGGTACAAAAGGGGGGATCTATTCCTTAAAGGGGGACTATGGTTATGGGGGGGACTCCTGGGATAAAGGGGATCTACCCGGCTTTTTCCAAAAACCCTTAGCATTTTAAATGGAGAGGTGGGCTTTTTGAAGGGGGGCGTGACATACTGTCAAGATGGGGGGTGCCCTGCAAAATTTTTTGCCACACGCGCGCCCCCCCCCACTGATATCTCCTGCTTTTTCATTTTCAAAAGTTGGCAACTATGGGTTATATGATAGAGGGAGAGAAGCTGAGCTCTGTGATATATAGGGTTATATGATAGAGGGAGAGAAGCTGAGCTCTGTGATATATAGGGTTATATGATAGAGGGAGAAAAGCTGAGCTCTGTGATATATAGGGTTATATGATAGAGGAGAGAAGCTGAGGAATGTGATATATAGGGTTATATGATCGAGGAGAGGAGCTGAGAGCTGTGATATATTGGGTGATATGTATAGAGGGAGAGAAGCTGAGCTCTGTGATATATAGGGTTATATGATAGAGGAGAGGAGCTGAGCTCTGTGATTATAAGGGATATGATAGAGGAGAGGAGCTGAGCTCTGTGATATATAGGGTTATATGATAGAGGAGAGGAGCTGAGCTATGTGATATATAGGGTTATATGATAGAGGGAGAGAAGCTGAGCTCTGTGATATATAGGGTTATATGATAGAGGAGAGAAGCTGAGTTCTGTGATATATTGGGTTATATGATAGAGGAGAGCAGCTGAGCTCTGTGATATATTGGGTTATATTTAGAGATGGGCGAATCGATTCTAACGAAGTGGAATTCGTTTAGAATTTCAGGAAAACTTCGGTTCTGAACGAAGTCGAAGTTTTGGGTGATTCGTGGGAACGAAGCCTGTTTTTGATTGATAAAATGGCTGCGAGCACATGGTGCTACATGGGGCAAAGCACTCTGGGAGGAAGAAGGGCATAGCCTGCATGACATGTGCAGAGATGAAGCCAATCAGAGACCGGTGGGATTCTGTGACGTCACCGCACTATATAAGTCCGGGCGCGACGCTGGGAGCTCACACTGTACTGATCAGGGAAGGTGCTGCCGCGGCTGCTTATTATAGCTGATACTAAAGAACTCATTTTTATACAGCGATTTTTGGGGGGTGTCACAGCTTTTCACAGAGACTGCTTCTATTCCTGATTTTGTGGGGTATTGGATCTGAAGTCCAGTGTGCGTCCACTGCAGCTGCATATACATGTTAATGCTATCTGATCACAGCACATTGAATATCCAAGGGTGATCTAAGCCAGTTCCTGTTGTATTCAGTTAAAGAAACAGTGTTTTTACAATACAAATACCACTTCATTTTTGGTTGCTCATTTCTTTTGCGCAATTTAGATCCAGGGGTTAATTAAGCGTTGTTCTGCTGGTCACTAAAATAAACGTTCCTTTTCACCGCCAAAGAAGAAATTTTGCCTGTAGCATAATTCATATCCGAAGGTTAATTGCAAGTTTTTCTGTTGTTGTGTTCCGTAAAATACACGCCGTTTTAACATGCTACAAAGCTGGTAATTGTTGGCAGCATATTTCTTTTGCGCAATTTACATCCAAGGGTTAACTAAGTATTTTTTCTGCAGTTGTATTCATTAAAATCAACGTTCCTTTTCACTGCCACAGAAGAAATTCTGTAGCATAATTCATATCCGAAGGTTAATTAAGCCTGTTTGTGCTTTTATATTCAGTAAAATACACAGTGTTTTTAAACGACACATACAAGTAAATTTTTTCCCTGCCATTTTGAGCGCAATTTTATACCCAAGGGTTTACCCAAGCTTCTTAGTGGGTTCATTTGGAGTCAAATACAGGGTGTGTATTTATCATATACAGATTCTTAAATCAAACAGTGTCTGTACATTTTAGAACAAACAGTATGTCAGACAGAGAGGTGGCAGGCTCTTCACCTGCGAGTGGCAGTGGCACAAACATTCCTGGAGCAGGCCCAGGTCACAGCACAGCAAGGGGACGTCGCAGCAGGGGTCACTTGGTGAGGCCAGAACTGCCGTTTGTCATCTAGCGCCGTGTGTTGTTCAGCAACTCAATGGTTCTTGATTGGTTGACTAGGTCATCCACTTCCCCCCAGATGACATCTGACAACCCCGCCAAGATGGGTGGGAACGTCAGACACAACCATTAAGTTGGCATGGCCCGGGACCCGGGTTCAAGCGGCCCTCACCTGCCCCTCAACCCCCTCTGTCCCACCCGGGTTCCCTCAGCCAGAGATCTATTATGTGGTCTGGGCTCAGCGCCACTATATAGCGAGGATAAAACAATTTGAGGAGGGCAGTTCAGCAGCTACTTGGCAGCGAAGAAAGGGGGCCAATATCGTCTGCTTCTTGCAGTGGGCGGCAAAGTATAGATGTGGAGATGGCATGGGAGGAAATGTTGTGAGAGGTCAGCCTCGGCATACCAAGACCGGTGATGAGGACAGCAGTGACGATGAAACACAAATAGATGATGATGTAGCCGACCGCACTTGGGAGCCGGGTGAGGCAAGGGCTTCATCATCGTCCGGAGAAGAGGGCGTCAGCTTGCGCGTCAGGCAGCGGCGCACCCAGCAAGTGGGTTGTGTGGCCGTAAGTCAGCAGGATAGCAGTAGTGTGAGGTCGGGAGCCAAATGGCCACGGGGTAAAAAACCCGCTTCCCAGGTCCAAGAAAGTAGCGGCACAGGGGCTCAGCGAGGCAGCGGCGGCAGTAGTCACCAGTGTGGAGCGTTGGCGGTAAAATCCGATACTCGGCGGTGTGGCAGTTCTTTGCTAAGAACTCCGGGGGAGCCGAATATGGGTATATGTAGAATCTGTAAACAGAAAGTGAAGCGTGGCCCCCGGGGAACGTTGGCACAACGGCCCGCGTCACACAGCGCGTCACCATCCTGTGCCTGGGAAACGTGGCTCAATGTGATGGTCCCACCTGCCCCGCCGCACAACAGCAGCAGCGCCCTGGCACGCATGCCATTGCTGCCAGTCAAGGCTCCACCCCCACCTGTGCAGAAGGGAGCTGTTTCTCTTTGCCATCATCTCCTGGTCCAGATGCTCCGCCCCCTCGCACATCATGGCGCCAGCATCGTTCAGTGAGGCGTTGCAAAGAGACAACAGTATGCATCCAACCATTCCTAAGGGGCCGAAGCTGACCGTGCTCCTGTCCAAGTTGTTGGTACTGCAGTCCCTCCCTTTCCAAATGGGGGACTCTGCACCGTTCAGAGAGCTAATGGCTTGTGCCGAGCCGAGATGGAGAGTTCCAAGCCGTAATTTATTTTCCAAAAAGGCAGTACCAGCACTTCATAAATATGTAGAACAAAGGTGGGCCAGTCCTTGAGCTTATCGGTTTGTTCCAAGGTGCACGGAGGCGCGGACGTCTGGAGCGTAACTATGGTCAGGGCCAAGTACATGTCCTTTACAGCCCACTGGGTGAATGTGCTTCCTGCCCAGGCACACCAACAACTTGGACGGAGACGCCGCTTTCTCCTCCACGTTGTCAAAAATGCTTTCTCCTGCGCCAATGTGCCTCCTCCTCCTCCACCACCACCCCCAACCCCAGCCCCCACAAGTAAATGCTCCATCATAACACAAGTGTAGGGCACAGCGGTGTCACACAGTTCTACACCTGGCTTGCCTCGGCGAACGAAGTCACAAAAGGGGAGGAACTGCTCCGCGTCATGCAGCAAGAAATCAATGTGTGGCTTTCTCGCGCCAACTGCAAATTGGAACCATGGTGACGGACAATGGGAGTAACAGGTGTCCGCGCTGCACCAAGGAGGATGGTCATGCGTCCTGCATGGCGAACGTGTTTCAATCTGCTTGTGAAAAAGGGTTTCCCGAAGTCTTCCACCGATCTTCAGAAGATTCTGAAAATGGCAAGGGAACTGTGCATGCACTTCATCCATTCCTACAAAGCCAGGAACACCCTCCTCGGTTGCAGCGGCAGAACAGCTACCCCAACCCCACTCTGATATGCGATGTTTCCACCCTTGGAATTCCAGCCTCCACATGTTGGAACCGACTGTATGAACAGAGAAAGGGCCCTTAACGATTTTTTGATGATCCAGGCGGACAGGAGTACTCCCCTGTGTAACTTTGATGTCAGCCCGGGGCAGCTCATGCGTGAACACCTGCCGTTTGTTGAGTGCCATTCGAGGAGGCGACGTTATTTGTCGTCGCCAGGACTACGGGATGAAATAATGTCATTCCACTGCTTCATGTCCCGGAACAGAAAGCTGAAAATCTGTCTGGGCAGGGGACTGGAGACGTGGTGACTACATCTTGCGGCCACATGAGTCTGGTGGGGACTGAACTGGAGGAGGAGGAGGAGGACATTGGAGCAGAAGCATTGTCTGGTGAAATGAGTGGTTTTTCTACCCAGGTGACAGGAGAGGAGGAGCAGAAGCAGCTATAGGAGGTAGATGGAGATGAGGAAGACGAGGCAGATGACCCGCAAGCACCGTGGCAGTATACATTGGAGATGGCGGCAGGAGCCCCTCGGAGTCCTTTGGGAGATGGCCCGCAGCATGCTGATTTGCCTGGCTAGTGACAGCCGAATAGTCAGCATCCGGCAGAGGGAAGACTTCTGGCTCTCCACCCTATTGGACCCTCGCTACCGGTCCAAATTGGGTGCCCTTTTCCCAGCTGCGGAGAGGGAGGACAAACTCAAATACGCTAGGGAAATGGTCCGTAGTCAGTTGGCGGCTGCCTGTGTGCGGCGTCGTCGCTCCCCTGACAGGTCTGACCGGGGGGGGGTTCTTCAGCGCTCACGTACTACTGCTGCGGCTGCCGGGGGAAGGTGTTGGGGTAGGAGCAGTACCAGCTCCATCAGCAGCAATCTAAGTCTGGAGTCACTGATGAGCAGCTTCCTTCACCCGCCTAGTGAGGGGGGCAGTCGCCAGCAACAGCAGCAGCAGGACCTGGAGCAGACCCTGAAACAACAGGTGGTGGCCTACTTGGACAGCACTCTGCACCCCAGTTAGAAGATCCGCTGGACTACTGGGCAGCCAAACTGGATGTGTGGCCGCAACTTGCCGAGTTTGCAGTGGAGAAGCTGTCCTGCCCGGCCCAGTAGTGTGGCATCAGAGCGGGTGTTCAGTGCGGTGGGGCCCATCGTACCCCAAGGAGAACCTGCTTGTCCACGGGAAAATGTGGAACGACTGACCTTTGTCAAGTTGAATCAGGCATGGATCGGCCAGGATTTCCACACACCAATGCCTTAGGCGTCAGACTACATCAGCCATGACGCCTCACCCAAACTGTGAGAAATGAGTCTGGGTTCAAACTACCTGCCTCAGCCACTATTCTGATGCCGCCACCCGCATGATGCCACACATCTGCTGACAGTTTCTACATCTGCAACCAACCATCTTTACCAGGGACATGGTATGTGCCACCCACCTCAACACTCTGTCATTGTGCCACTCTCTGACCTCATGCTGCTGCTGCTGCTGTTGCGGTCACCTCCACACCCTGTCATTGTGCCACTCTCTGACCTCACGCTGCTGCTGCGGTCACCTCCACACCCTGTCATTGTGCCACTCTCTGACCTCATGCTGTTGCTTCTGCCGTCACCTCCACTCTCTGTGGCCTACTACTGTTTTTCCACCTCCAGAATGTCATTGTGCCACTGCCTGACCTCATGCTGCTGCTTCCGTGTCCTCCACACTGTGTCATTGTGCCACTCTGCGGCCTACTCCTGTTTTTTCCACCTCCAGAATGTCATTGTGCCACTGTCTGACCTCATGCTTCTGCTGTGGCTGCTGCCATGCCCTCCACACTGTGTCATTGTGCCACTCTCTGACCTCATTCTGTGGCTGTTGCTCCTGCCGTGACCTCCACAATGTCATTGTGCCACTCTGTGGCCAACTCCTGTTTTTGCCACCTCTAGAATGTCATTGTGCCACTGTTTGACCTCATGCTGCTGCTGTGGCTGCTGCCGTCACCTCCACTCTCTGTCATTGTGCCACTGTCTGACCTCATTCTGCTGCTGTGACCTCCACACTGTGTCATTGTGCCACTCTGTGGCCTACTCCTGTTTTTTCCACCTCCAGAATGTCATTGTGCCACTGTCTGACCTCATGCTGCTGCTGTGGCTGCTGCTGTGACCTCCACACTGTCATTGTGTCACTCTGTGGCCTACTCCAGTTTTTGCCACCTCCAGAATATCATTGTGCCACTGTCTGACCTCATGCTGCTGCTGCTGTGACCTCCACACTGTGTCATTGTGCCACTCTGTGGCCTACTTCTGTTTTTGCCACCTCCAGAATGTCATTGTGCCACTGTCTGACCTCATGCTGCTGTGGCTGCCGCCGTCACCTCCACACTCTGTCACTGATGTTGCCACCTGAGCCCTCAGCTTGTTTTTTTTCCAGCTGTCGCTGTCATGACTTTATCAGGCTACATTCCCGCTTCAGTTTTTTGGTCAGTTTTGCCCTCTTAAGTGCCCAGGGAATTTTATAGTGAAGCGATTCTAAGAGCGGCGGCAGTCATGTGCGTGTCATACTAAAACACAACATTGTATGAAGACCAAACCAAGCTCCCTCTGCATATTTAAGCATGGCACAACGTTCTACAGCACCCTGCAGGCTCTGTGCAGCCTGGAAATAGCTGTTTTTTAACGCGATTCGTCCCGAAGCAATTCGGACCGAAACAAATTTTGTCGGAAAATTCGGCGAAGTCACCGAATCGAATTTTTGAGAAATTCGCCCATCTCTAATTATATTACAGAGGAGAGGAGCTGAGTTCTGTAATATATAGGGTTATATGCAGGACCGTCAACAGAAATTTCAGGGCCAAATACAGCTGAAGCTTCCCCCCCACGACCACCACTAAAAGTCCTCCTGGCTCCGGCCACCCTCCCCAGAAAAAGATTGGTGGAGTAAACAGGAAAAAAAATGCAATTGTGCCATTGTTTTCGGATTTAGTTCTTGTTGGATCTTACAATGTATGGTTTATCTATATTTTGCAGGTCAGTACGTATACAAGGGCTAACAAATACCAACACATGATCACCGCATGTCAACACTATAATGTTACTGACCAAATCAATATACCCAGACCAATGTCACCAATAAAAACAATATACAAAGAGTAAACAATACCACCTCATCATCATCACATATCAACTCCGCAAAGAGACTGATTGTCTGATATACTGTTGCTAAATAGAGTACACCAAGACCAACATTTCCACCATGTAGTGCACAAATAGTGGAAGCTACCAGTGTACACAGGCTCTACAGACTGTATATTACCTCCATACAGTGACCATAGAGTGGTAGATACAGGTGTACACAGGAGCTCTGCACATTGTATTACCCCCATGCAGTGACCATATAGTGGTAGATACCATTGTAAACGGGTGCTCTGCATACAGTGCAGTTACATTTAGTGACTCACAGGTGACGACTTGTCTCTGTCTCACTTTCCCTTTTCTTCTCCATCCGGTCCAGACCGCCATGATGACTTCTCCCAGCCACCACTCATCCCTGCAGAATTTATGGCACATACAACTGAGACTCCTCACTTTTCTATCATCTTCCTAAGTGTTCCCCCCATGTACAAACTGCCCATCTATAGTGCCCAAAATGGTAATAATTACCCCCTTGTTGTCCTGGTAGGTAGAGCCCCTCATAGCTAGGTATATAAACCCCCTTGGTTGGTAGGTATACCCGTAAATAGTTAATTATATAAGGCTCACGGTAGGTAAACAGGTATTTAGGACCCCTTTTTATAGGTAGCTATATACGACCCCCAGAAGGTAGGTAGAGTCCCTCTAGTAGGTAGGTAGAGTCTCCCCAGTAGGTAAATAGGGTTCCCCTAGTAGGTAGATCTGGGCCTTCTAGAAGGTAGATAGAGGCCCTGCCAGTAGGTAGGTAGATAGCTAACTAGATAGAGGTAGGTAAATAGGGACACCCAGTAGGCAGTTAGGTAGACGGGATCCCCTGTAGGAAGGTAGTTAGAAGGGCTCCGAGTAGGTAGGTAGTTAGAAGGGTCCCGAGTAGGTAGGTCGGTAGATAGGGGCACCCAGTAGGAAGTTAGGTAGATAGGGTCCCCAATAGGTAGATAAGTAGATAGGGACCCCCAGTAGGTAGGTAGATTCCCCCCTAATAGGTAGGTCGGTAGACAGGGGCCCCCAGTAGATAACATCTTAGAGTCCACCCAGTAGGTAGGTAGTTGTATGGGACCCCAAGTAGGTAGGTACTCACTTTTCCCCGCTCTCCCGTCACTTCATCGCGCCGCCTGCACTGCCCTATGCCCTGTCGTTCATCTCAATTGTACTCATGTTGCGAGGATGTGCATATAATTGAGAAAGCACTGTAACCATCATGTATAGAACTGTATAACACGGCACCAGTACCAGCAACAAATTACTACAAAATATACAACATCTATACTGAGCTCTGACAATTTATGTCCATAATAAATATAATAAACTAGTCGACACCCCATTCCAGGACGGAGACTGTAGTAGAAAATGCATCCACTTAAGATGTCTTGTCCCAGGACCATGACTGGTAAGTTTCGATGAGAGGGCTTCACCACCCCACTTGGTACCACATCACCCTGCTACACTGGTGAGTGGTTGACGCTGCATTGTTCGTCCTCAAACCCCACGTCCATGCTAGTAAGTGCTGGCCACAGTCTCCTCTACAATACAATTAGGTGTCAAGTCCCCCTCTATAGGCCCACATATATAAATTTCTGAGCCTGACATCTGGTCATCCAGCCACATGGTGGCAGTAATTTAGTTACAAACTGATACAGCACTCAATAACACAGATATACAGTATCTCACAAAAGTGAGTACACCCCTCACATTTTTGTAGTTATTGTATTATAACTATGGGATAACACTTAAGATATGATACCTTGATACAATGTAAAGTAGTCAGTGTATGGCTTGTAAATTTGGTGCGCCCTCAATATAAACCAACACACAGCTATCAATGTCTAAACTGCTGGCAACAAAAGTGAGTACACCCCTAAGTAAAAGTGGACAAAGTGTGCCCATTTTCCTTCCACAGTGTCATGTGACTCGTTAGTTTTACAAGGTCTCAGGCGTGAATGGGGAGCAGGGATGTTTGTTGTTATCGCTCTGGTCACTGGAAGTTCAACATAACACCTAACGGCAAAGAACTGTCTGAGGATCTGAAAGAAAGAATTGTTGCTCTACATAAAGATGGCCGAGTCTATAGGAAGAGGCCAACACCCTGAAACGGAGCTGCAGTATGATGGTCTAGACCATACAGTGGTTTAACAACACAGGTTTCAGTCAGAACAGGCCTCTACATTGGCGACCAAAGAAGTTGAGGTAACGTGCTCAGCGTCATATCCAGAGATAGTCTTTTTAAAATAGACGTATGCGTGCTGCCAGCATTGATACAGAGCTTACAAGGGTGGCAGGTTAGCCTGTCAGTGCTCAAACCATAAGTCATACACTGCATTCAAATAGTCTGCATGGCTGTTGTCCCAGAAGGAAGCCTTTTCTAAAGATGATGCACAAGAAAGCCTGTAAACAGTTTGCTGAAGACAAGCAGACTAAGGACATGGATTACTGGTACCATGTCCTGTGGGCTGATGATACCAAAATATCAGACTGTGTGAGGCAGCAACCAGGTGCAGAGTACAAAGACAAGTGTGTCTCTTGCCTACAGTCAAACATGTTGGTGGGAGTGTCATGGTTTGGGGCTGCATGAGTGCTGCCAGCTGTGGGGAGCTTCAATTCATTAAGGGAACCATGAATGCCAATACATACTGAAGCAGAGCATGACTCCCTCCCTTTGGAAACTGGACTGCAAGGTCTCTATCATCCACCAGCTCCGTGATTTTGTCATGCAGGAGTGGAAGAGGATTCCAGTGGCTGCAAGCTCTAGTGACCTCCATGCCAAAGAGAGTTAAGGCAGTGATAGAAAATAATGGCGGCCACACACAATATTGACACTTTGGGCACAATGTGTCCATTGTCACTTAGGGGTGTACTCACTTTTGTTGCCAGCGGTTTAGACATTGATGACTGTGTGTGGAGTTTTTGAGAACACACTAAATTTAATGTTAAAAGGGGCTTACACTGACTTTTTAATTGTATCAAAGTGTAGATCTTATGTTTTCCATAAAAAGATATAATACAATATTTACAAAATGTGGGGGGGTTGTACTTATTTGTGAGATATTTTATTACAATCATACGAAAAAAACAGACATAAAGGGAAAAATAAACAAGGGGGGGTCTCAAGAGGCAATAAGGGGCAAATTTTAGCCTATGTTCTTAGAGCAAAATAGGATAAGATTATTGTTAAAGTTTGTCGGAGATTTTGGGCCCGTACTCTAAAAGGGTTTGGGGAAAAAAAAAGACGGGTCATAAAGAAAATTTTCCCAAGTTTTCCCTTCATCTTCTACGGACTGCAAATAAAAGTTTCTTCCCAGACTGCTTTTATGGGGGGCCCCCGATACCAGCCGACGGGTTTTTTTGGGGGCCCCAGACTAAACACCCGCTGGTTATAGGGGGTCCGATATAAGCCAGCTTGTTATGGGGGGGCTCAGACTAACCCAGACTGCTTTATAGGGGTCCACATACCCCCCTGCTGCTTTTTAGGGGGGCTCAGATCACACCAGACTGTGTTATAGGGGCCCCAAACTACACAGCTAGACTGTGTTATAGGGGGCTCCAGACAAACCCAGCCAGACTTGTTTGGGGGTTGGCTACACGTGGGACTCTGTTATGGGGGTCCAGACAAAACACCCAGATGCTGTTATAGGGGCCCCAGACTACACAGTAGATGCGTTTAGGGGGGTCCAGATACACAGCCAGAGTGTTAGGGGGGGCTCCAGACTACACGCTGGGACTGCTGTTATAGGGGGGTCCGGGCTACACAGCCGTCTGTTTTAGAGGGCTCCAGACTACACAGCCGACTGCTGTTATGAGGGCCCCAAATACCCCGCCAATGTGTATAGGGGGGCTCCGACTATACAGCCAGATGCTATCTAGAGGGGCTCCAACATCACCGCTGCTGTTTGGGGGCCCGATTCACGCCGACTGCTGTTATAGGGGCCCCAGACTACAAGCTGTTTTATAGGGGGTCCAGATACCAGCCAGTCTGTTTTATAGGGGGCCCCGACTCAAGCCAGACTGTGTTATAGGGGGCCCCGGGACTACCCCCGGGGTGTGTTATAGGAGGGCTCCAGACTACACGCCGTCTGCTGTTATAGGGGCCCCAGACTACCAGCCAGACTGCTTTTTATAGGAGGCTCCTACTATTCACCCAGACTGTGTTATGGGGGGCTCCGGGACTCTCAGCCAGTGCTGTTATGGGGCCCCGACTAAAAGCCAGACTGCTTTTATGGGGGCTCCAGACTACACAGCCAGTTGTGTTATAGGGGGCCCCAGACACCAGCCAGACTGCTGTTTAGGGGGCCCCAGTACACACCCAGACGGGTTTTTGGGGGCTCCAGACTACACACCCGTTACTGTTATAGGGGGCTCCAGATACACAGCCAGGACTGCTGTTTAGGGGGTCCAGACTACACAGCCAGTTATGTTATAGGGGGCTCAGACTACCGCCATCTGCTGTTTTTAGGGGGCCCCGATACCCCAGATGTGTTATAGGGGCAAAAATAACCGCTTTTACCGTTCAAAAAAAGGGTCTTAACTAATGCCAAAGTGATTGTTTCGGTTTGCAATAAGGTAGCCTTGAATTTTAAGGTGACATTACTCAATCAATCCAAGTGCAGGATACGGCAGAAATTCTGTTAGCCCCCCTAAAAAATGCTGTGTTTCCCCAAAACCAAATTGTCTGGAAATTTTTGAGTTTTTTTGCGGGCTTCTACAATGTCAGGACATCAGTTCAAAATGGCCCAATTAATTTAAACCTCCAGGTGCCGTACAAGTCAAACAGCGGGAGATGAAGACGCCGCCGATAACACAGACATTAACAATAATAACCGCGTCGCTCCCTTCATTCATTATTGCACAAGGTTTGCAAACATTCAATTATGAGAAGAAATCTCTCTTCCTGTGTGTTCTGCAAGGACATGTCCACTTCACCAACCAAATAAAATTGCACTCGGCTAACTATTTTCGTGAAATTTTTGTGTGGTTTTCGTTAACCCCTTACAAACACAGTCAACGTGCACTATATCACAATTTTCCCCATTTTTTTCATCTTAGCAGTTCGAGATCCTGCCCTTTTTTACTTTTAATTTTTTTTATTTTTGTCAATGTCGCCCTTCAGGGTACTTTTTTCCCCGCTTTTTAGGATCAATCTTTATTATGATTTTATTCAGATTTTTTTTTCTCTTATCCTTAAAGGGGTTTTGCTACGAAGTAAAATTAATATGAGAAGTTTGCAAATTAAATAATAAACATTTTCCCCCCTTCTCTTATTAAAATTCTGGGGCCCCACATGCTGGGAAACACCTCTCCTTCGGCATCTCTATCAGTCTCCCCTGCCCGTAATCACACACATCACTGCTGACCAAGTGTTTAACCCCGGTGCTGTCATTCTCTCCTGCCCTTTGTTTGTAATCACAACCACTCACTGCTGAGGGAAAGTTCAAACCAGATGCTGTTGTTTACTCCGCTGATGTACTCCTTGTAATTTGTCAAACGTACAATTAAAAAAACCCTTTAAACAGGTATGTGTATTCAGACAAAAAAAATAATAAATCTACATTTGCCTCCTGCAGGGATTTGAACCTAGGTTGGAAGACAGAAGTGCTAACCACTCACTATTCATCATTATTAAAAAATTGTGAAGCATTTTTGTTTTTGTTGCTCCCTTAGTGACCCCTGTGTTCGCTGCCCAAAGGGAGGACCCGTGACAAGACATCCTCAGTCCTGGTCGCACATGCCAGATGTAAACCCCTCCCTTTCGGGGGGTACTGTCATCTTTCCCTGTTTGTAATCAAACGCACTCGCTCTGAGCGGCTTTGAACCTAGGTGCTGGATTCTACTTCCGTGTCTGTGTCCCTTTGTAAATTGTAAAAGTTCAAAAAAATAAAAATTAAAAAAAAAACCTCAATAAGGTCTTGTATTGGACCCCCCAGAAAAAAAATCCCTTTTTGGTTCCGCAGGGGTTTGAAAGAACTCCTATGTTGGAAGGCAGAAGTGCTAACCACTCACATCTATTTGCATAAACAGACCTTTGTTTGACTAGAGCGAGCACAATGTGGGGAAAGGCGTGGTGAAGTTAGCCTGCTGGGTAATGTTCTGCGTTCAAAAAAAATATACACCCCCCTCTTTGGGACGGAAGCGGATAAGAGGCATGAAATGGCTTTGTGGTAAAACCCTTTTAAAATGTTATTAATTTTCAGAAACAAATAAAAGAAAATAAAAAGTAAAAACAAAAATTTTTAAAATTTGAGTTGGAAAAATAAGTACCCTTGCCCTTTGAATAGAGCAGCAGTATGATTGACAGCCGCTCCATTCAATCGGGGGGGGTGGGCACAGAACCCCCTTTTTGTTAGGTTTTGCAGTTGGACACATATTGACATTAAAAATTATTTCTGTGGATAGGTAACAAGCAACTATGGGTCGGTGATAATGGCCATGTGACATGGTATAATGTAATGGTGCGCATAGGGGAATATTGCTTACTTCAAGGACCTGGTTATTCACATTTTAGGAAGTGTTATATGTATTTGTACATCTTTTCTTCAATGAATTTGCTTTGTTGTTATGTTGTTAACAAGCTGCTGTTATGGCCTTTTCCACCCTAAAATGACTATGGCTATTGGCTGTGAGTAAGAGCCAGCTGTGGCTCGAAACGCGTCAGCATTATGCACCTGTGACATCACTTCGCTGCATATTTTTGCGTGGCACCAATTAAAAGGGTGATTTTTTTGGACGTTTCTGCTGCCGGCCCTTAACTTTAAACCCCATAAAAAGGGTCTGGTTTCTTTTGGGGTATGGTGAAAGGGCCATGCCCAAAAATCTTTTATCGATACATACACGTAATTTACACAGTAATCCACAAGTATTTTCACAGAGTGCACATAGCCTAACCCTATTTCCTTCTTTATCCCACACCTTACTTCCCAAACACCTGAACCTAATTTTATTTCTTACTTTTTAACCAAAAATATTTTTAAACCATGAATAAACTTTGAGTCGGCCTCGTAAATTATCTACAGAGCACGGGGCCCTGGAATAATTGGGTGTGGATTTTTGGGGGGCTTGATTACATGCCTCTTGAGCTGCGACATATACTCCTGTTGTAGCTTTATTACTGTTTTTAAAAATTCAGACAGATAGTACTTGTTATAATTGATGCTCTGCTCAGCAGGACAATTACAAAAATGTCAGAGCTCGCTCTCTGCAGACAGCTGCCTGAGGCGACTCAACTCCAGAACACCAAAACATAATCTGGTCCCAGACTGAACAACAAACCCGATAAAAAAGTGCATCTTTGTGTTCTACTGACTTAGTGATGGCATTTCCAGACAAAAACACCGGCCTAACCGAGAAGAACACTTGCTAATTTTCATCGTTGCAGGTTCCACATTTAAAAAAGTTCTTTCTGTGCTTTGAGAAACGTCATTGACCCCTTCCTGACAGCTGGTCATAATAATATGGCTCTTTTTTCCCTCCCTGCTTTCCAAGAACCATAACTTTTTTTTAGGTTTCCATCTACATAGACATATGAGGGCTTTTTTGTTGGTCAAGATGTACTTATTAATGCTGCCAACTGTAGAATACAGGCAGTCCCCGACTTATGTCGTTCCGACTTACGTGTGTCCCCTAGTTACGAACGGGTACCTCGCGCGACGCAAGCCAGGGACACTTCAGCTGTCACGTACAGCTGAAGACCGAATAGCTGACAGCGTCTGGGCGCTGCTGGGGCCCGTGCACTGTCGGCAGTCTTTGCATCTGTATGGGACTCCTAGGAGCGCATACAGCTTCCTTTCCAGTCACCCGTCGGCTTCCGAGCACTGCTGTGGCCCGGGCACCGACGGGGATCGCTTTGCCTGTATGCGACTCCTGGGAGCGCATACAGCAGAAGACTCTATTGCGGAGCAGAGAGCAAGCGCTCCCTGCTCCGCAATAGAACTCCAGAAGGCCGCAAGCAGACTCCGCACAGGCAGGGTGCGATGTCACGCCTGTATACTGGAAAATTGAATAAAAATTCTAAGTGAGGTGAAATGTGAAAAAAAACATATTTGGGCCATGGTTTTTTTGGGGGAGTGGCTTGTTTTTACAGCAGTCACATTTCAGTATAAATGATGTGTTATCTATATTCTGCAGGTTGATAAGAATCTAGCAATACCAAATCTGTAGGGTTTTATAAAAAACACATTCTCTATGTCTTACAATTGCGCCGCTGCGCCATTTTCTGTGACCAATAACTTTTTTGTACTTTCATCTATGGACCTGAGTGAGGCTGTATTTTTGCGGACCAAAGTGTAGAGTTTACTGGTACCATTTTGGGATAGATTCGACTTTTTGATCTCTTTTTATTCCAATTTTTAGAGAACGTGAAATGCCCAGAAAAACACAATTTTGCCATTTGGAATGGTTTTTCTTCTTCGGTGTTCAGCGTACGGGATAAATGATTTCACATTTTAATATATTGGACTTTAACAGACATGGCAATACCAATTATGTGTAACTTTCTTTGTAAAATGGCAAAAGGAAGGTGATTTGAACTTTTAGAATTTTTGATTTCTTTTTATACTTCTAAAAAACTTTTTTTTTACTTTAACATTTAGTCTCCTTCAGGTACATGACCAAAAGGGTGTACCCTTTTGCTCAACGTGCTGTTTCACTGAGTCACAAGCAGCTTTACATCCTCTGCCTTGTCAGGCTGTGGTGGTTCTTTAGCAGTGATTAGCATATTTAGCTGAGACATTACAAATACATAAGTGCAGGAGATTTAATCTTCAGTAAACAAAGCTACAAGTGCTCCGAGAAGTGAAAACAATGGCTTATCTGTAAACAAAAGCTAATCTTGTTAGAGAGTCTGCTCTGGAGTGAGCTCTGTCCATAGTGACATCACTCCCAGCTTTCTGTCTGGTCAGGAAGGAAGATTATGGTGACTGTAACAAAGAAACCTGTGTGCACTCAGAGCAGATAAAATCTCTTAGCTCAGGACCAAGGTAAAATCAAAAAAACAAATGTACTTGGGAACAGTCTTCAATTACCTGTCCCTATATGTTGAAAGCTAATCTTTGTGGTGAGAAAATCCCTTTAACATGGAGGCTATTGAAGCCTTCATGTTAGCAGATTGGCAACCTGCAATCTCGTCGCAGGGGTGCCGATTGGAGGGAGAAATGGTGTGCAGTTTCTCATTCACTTAGATGACATAGCCGCAATTGTTGCAGTATCTAAGTGCTTAAGCAGCAGGATTGGAGCTGGCTCCGTTTTCTGCTGTTAGCGGCGGGAGACCGCTCCAATTAGAATCCAGAACCTGCTGTCTATGTAGTGGACTGTGTAAGCCCGCTGCAAAGGACCTCCACTGACATCATGTAGTACTCATATGTCATGTTGGTAAGGGGTTATCGACACCATGACACCATGGCTGCAAATTCTGAAACCTCCTGGTCAACTGTTAAATCCATACCAGAGGCAGACACAGACAGAAGAGGGCCCCTATCCAGGAACAGTATATGGGTGCCTTGCTCTAAAATATCTGATCACAGAGCTTCCCCATATGTCTCTAATAGCACTGCTCAAATCTTACCCTGTTCAGTTCAACACCGGTTCAACTTTACATGTGAAACAAATTTAGGTTTAGGCTGTCCCTAATCCAAATTTATTTACTCTTACCCAAACCCTAAACCTAGCCCTAATCTTGACTGTAGCTGTTACCCAAACACTATTTTTTTTTTTAACTGGTCCGTAGGACTTAACTTATTTATCCCTGTCGCTTTCAGCACCCATCACCTCCTTTCTGATGTCACTTCTGACATCACCTCTGAACCAACTCACATAAAGGAACCTTAAGGTGATGTTGGACTGGAAGTGATGTCAGAAGTGGGATGCCAAGCAAAGTCAGACAATAAGAACCACAAGACTGAAGGTAAAGGACACCGGTAAATTAAGCCCTGCGGACCAGTAAAAAATCCCTAACCCCAATTTAGGGTATGGATAGAATAAATTTTATGACTATTTGCACCAAAAAAAAATGTGGATCTTTTTTTTTTTAAATTGAATTTTACCGGAATATGATGCATTAATGGGTAATTTCCGTGCTATTGATTAGGTTTAAACATGTAGGCAAAGGTAAATAAAGACTATAGCCAGATATACTGCTGTTTTGATTTTGCTTCTCTTCGGAAGTTCTTATCTCCTGCTTTTGCACACAAGCTTCCTTAGGTTACTGACCATCTCGCTCTCTCTGCTCTCATTGCTCCAGCACTGGTTGGGATAGTGATGTCACTCCTTGCTCTGTTCCTTATCCGAAAGACAGGAGCTTGTTTACATTACGTACTGACAAGCTTTAACCCTTCAGAACTCTGAAGCCTTGTGAACTACAGATTACAAACCTCCAGCACTCATGTCAAAGTGACGGGATCAGCTTGGAATAGCAGAGCTGACATGTTAGTCCCTGCTGTAGACCCGCCCACATCCTGAACAGAAAGTGGGAGCCTGAATCTCACTGTGGCTCTGTAAAAAAAAACATAGAGAAACAACCCCTTTAACACTAGTCTTTACCAATCCCCTAGTAATTGTGAGCCAAGAATTTCATTAGCTCGATCCTTTACATGCAACCTGAAAGACAGTAGGGAGGTGCCCCACAACCACCACCAACTCAGCTGCACAGGTTACCCACATATCCACCCCTAGTTCATATGGATGGAAATGCTACAGATTTTGTACTGCAGGATTATGCAGTTTTGCAGATTGGTACAATTCCAATGCTAAATTTTAACATTATGACGAATAACTTTTTTTTTTTTTTCCCATCTATGGACCAGAGTGAGGGTTCCTTTTTTATGGGCCGACGTGTATATTTGGACTATTTTGGGATGCATTCATCTTTTTATACCAATTTTTTAGGGGCGCAAAATGCCCCAAAATAAAGTTTGTTGTTGCAAATATTTTTTTTCTACGATGTTCACCGCATGTTCAACTGTTTTATTTATAATTTTATTTGGAAAATGTCAAAAAGGGGGTGCTGTAACATTTTAAAATTATTGTTTTTCGTTTTAACAATTTTTGTTTTTACTTGCACTTGATTTGCTCTTATCATACTTGACCACTAGGGAGCACAACCTCTTGTACACTAATCTGCAATAATAAGATATTGCAGTTCAGAGAACAATAAGGGTATGTTCACACGGTGTAATTGTGGGCCGTATTTCGGGGCGTAATTGCGCTGCCCGCAATTACGGTACAATCATTGCACTCGTTGAGTGCTATGTTTTGTAGTGTATTCCCCGACGGGCACTGCACGACGGAAGAAAGAAGTGACATGGAAAACTGAAGCGAATGGTGGCCGTCACACAGCGCTTTAGAACTACGTGCTGACCAGTGTGTACTTCTAAAGCATCAGGTGTATAGTGGCGCGCACAGTATGTGCCGCTACACACCTGCAATAAGCCGTGTGAATTCACCCTAAAGGCTTTCCCACTATATGGTGTAATACGAGTAGTAAGATGGAACCCTTGGAGGCCTTCATGATGCCCCTGGCTGCCATGACAATCAATCGGCATCCCCTGATCTCGTCACACGGCGGTCCGATTAGGGACTAGAGGGGGTTGAAACCGCACCTTTTTTTTAAAACCCATTGATGTGACGCGTTTCCCACGTCTTTTAAGGGGTTTAAAAAATTTGAAATCGGCTTTTTTCTCCAACCCCGGGCCACTTGTGGGGGGCCCCCGGCTATAATTAACAGCTGTTAACTGCCACATAGGGAACGGACTCACTAAGAAAGCCAGCCCCATATCCTCAAACAAAATAAATTTAAAATAAAATTTCGGTTTTAAATTTGGAACAGGTTTTTTTAGGGCCCAACAAAAAAACCGTCTTACTTTTAGGGCATTTTTGGGGGGGCCAGTAGAAAATAAATCAAGCTCTTTGGAAACCCAATTTCAGAAAATCACAGCAACCAACCCAAAAGCCCATAGCAACAATTTCAGGCTTTGGGAAACCCAACCCAAGAGGTCTTAGCAACCCAATCAATCCCTTTAGCACCAATCGATCTAAATAGCGACCAATCGGGGGCCCCATAGCGCCCCAATCAAACCCCCATAGCGCCCTTTTTTAGAGCTGATAGCGGGCCAATTAGAGATAAATAGCAACCAATCAAAACCCCAATAACAACCAATCGGGAGCTCATCCCCTTTAGGAAACCCAAATCAGAGCCCACAGAAACCCAAAATCATAGCCCACAGAAACCAATCAAGCTCAGCTTTCATTTTTCCCCAGTGCAGTAAAAAAAAAATTAAAAAGTTAAAATTCTGTTTGGTTTCTATGAGTTCTGATTGGTTGGGTTTGGGCTCTGAATTTTGTTGCTAATTTAGTTCTGATTGGTTGCAAAGGGCAACAAAGAGTTTTTAAAAATTAAAGGGAGTTTTTGATAAATAAGGCCCCGGGGGGTGAAATGAACTGTAATACCAGATCCAGCCCATAGACAAGAGTGGCGCTGTATCTGTAAAAAAAAAAAAAAAAGCAGCTGTTTTCTGCAATTTCTCTGCAAGGGTTTTATAGCTGTGCAAAAAAGGGGACAATTTTCAAAGCAAAAAAATTTCTGCTGCTCCCCATGACAAAACTATAGCAGGGGGCCTTTCTCGTCTCCACATAAAAGAGGGGGTTTAAAAAGCTTTTTCTACCTTTCCCGCCCAAAGTTGATATTTTAAAAATTTTCATGTGCCCACCCCCGGGACGGTTTGCTTTAACAAATAGTGCGGAAAGGGGAAAATTTAAAACTAGGGGAAAAAACAGAAATCTGGGCTGCTTTGGGTTCATATGAGGTTTTTCCCATAGAACCCAAAATTATATCTTTCCCAAACATCATTATCTGCCCAATTTAAATTTGGGTTAAATTTTTTTTCCGCCTTTTGTCAAAAGGGCCCGGGGTTTAAAAAGAAGAGTATTTAGCTGAAAAACACAAATGGCTTAAATTTGCGGGGGTTTCTGAAAGGGCTGTTGGTCTTTGTGAGAATTGGAAAAAAAAAGTGCTTTCATTTTTAAAATAACCGAAATTTAAAATTTTTTTTCTTTTATCAGTCTTTAAACCCCCGTGAGCTGCCCCTTAAAGGATGGTGGATTTAAAAAGGTCTTGCCAAATGGGGGGGGGGGTGTTGAGAGGGGGCAAACCCAACGTTTTCGCCGGGGTTTTTGAGAGTCCCTTGCACCGTTTCAAACTTTTTGACAACTGGTAAAAAAATCTCACCCCCAGTTACGTTTTAGCAAAATGTTTCCGGGCACCTTTATGTCCTAAAAAATTTAAAAAATTTAAATTCCCTGTTTATGGATTGGATAGGGTAAGCTAAAACTTTTTTAATGGGTGGAAGTTCCCGGCTGCTGGGGATTAAAGGGCCAAAATTCAATAGGGACTGTTTTTGGGGAAGTAAAAAGGAACCCTCTTCGGGCCCACCGCAAAGGGGATGGTGGTTTAAACCACGCCCGGAAAGGGGGTTTTAAGTAGGGCCCCCGGGGTTTTTTTCCATGCCCCCGCAAAGCGGGATGGACTTTTCGCGGGGGGGAGTCCTACCAAAGGGCGCTACCCCTGACGCGAAATTGCCCAAACCCGGGGCACAAAAATTTAGCCAAAGGAAGGGCAGGCAAATCAGGGCAAATGGCAAAGGGTTCAAAAGTCAAGAAATGAAACAAGAATGAAAACACAAATTTAGACGGGGAAAGCACCCTAAATAACGCTTTCGCTACGGCGCGGGCAAACATTTGATCCGGCGGGGAAGGACGAAAGGACTTTGGGAATTTATTGGGTTAGGGCCCGCCAAAATTTGCCATTTCCAGCCCTGCCCGGGGCCCTTTTAAAGGGTGCTTTCACACAGCGCCCGTTTTGGTTTTCAGTTTTAAATGTGGGTCCCAATTTAAACCCGCCTTTATTACCAGGGAAGCTTTTTTCAGGGTTTTTTCCCTAAAATTTTTTTCCAGGAAAAGGAGTGTTCAAAAGTAAAGGGGTTTTAAACCAATGACTTGGGGTTTTGAAAATCTTTGTAAAAAATTTTCCCAAACCACACTAATTTTGGGTTAATTTTTTTTAAAACAGTTTTAGAAAAAAGGGGGAATCAAAAAAAAACTTTTTTGGCTTTCCTTTTAATTAAAAAAAGGCCAAAGGTTTAATTGGAGCGTAGTTAAAAATGCACCAAAACTGCGCTGTTTGAATGCCAAACCCCAAATCTAAGAGAGGGACAACCCGCCCCAGCGCTACCCCCCCCCGGCAGTGAGCCCGAAGAGGGGACCCGGGGGGGGGTTGGCCCCAGCCAGTGAGTCGGGCCCCGCCGGGCCCCCCGTAACAAGGACAAAGGGGGCAGCCATTTTAGTAAAAGGAAAACGCCATTTGGATTATTTTTTATTTAAAATTTTAAAAAAAAAAATTTTCCCAAAAAAAATTTGGGGGGTTTTACAAAAGGGAAATGGACAAAATTGCACCTTTGGCTTACTTTTTTTTTTTTTTTAAAAGGGCCAAATTTTGTTTTACCCCCTTTCCCCAAGGGAAAACAATTTAATTTTGGTTTTTGTTTTTTCCACCAATTTTTCCCAAAAAAAATAAAAAATTTTTTGGGGCACACTGGTGTTTCAGCAACATACAAACAAATCCAAAAAAATCATACACCTTCCCGGCCCCCAAAAAAACTACAAAAAGAACCTAGGAAAGATGGTTTGGTTTTTGAAAACCAAGCACCCAAAACATAACATATAGATAAGGGGACCCGTACTGGGGGGTCGCCTTTCTGATTGGCCCGGGGGGCTTGAAAAAAGTTTTGATCAAAAAGGTTTAAAAAAAAACCTCAAAATTTTTCATGTATTCTAAATAGCAGAAAGCTTTTTCCCAAAAATTTTCCCATTTTTCTTTTTGATAGTTTTTTTTTGCTAGTAGTGGTTTTCCGCTGATAAAAAGGTTGTGTTTTGGGAGTTTTGTCACAAACCAAAAGTGGGGGCCCATTGCAAAATTTTTTTTTTTCAAAAAGTTTTGGGTTTTGCAGACCCAAAAATTCTTTTCAAAAACTGTTTGTTTTTGGGGGAGTGTCCCGCCCCCCCTTGGTTTTTTAAAATTTAAACCCCCCTGCACAGGCTTTCAAATCAAAGCAGGCACCTTTTAGGGTGGGAAAGTTCTTCCCCGAAAAGTGGAGGTCTGAAAAGGGACCCAAAGAGGTAATGTAAGTGTAGGTTCCCACCTGTATTGAGTTCCCCCTTCTGATTGGCAAAGGGGGCTTAAAGCAGTTTTTATCAAAAAAAGTGGGAAATTGGAAACCCCCAAAAAAGTTTCATGTATTCTAGGTAAACGGAAAAAAGCTTTTCCCAAAAAATTTCCCTTTTTTCTTTTTGATAGTTTTTTTGGGGGCTTTGTTTGGTGTGCTGCTGATATTGGAGTATGTCTGCACGGCACTGGATTCTCGTCAGATTTTCAGCGGATTCAATATTTAGAATCTTGGAACATCCGACGATACACAGCGCTGGTTAGACCGCAATGAAAAATCCGCGCTGTAGTCTACACCGCACGGGTGTAGACTATACTGGCCGGTTTTGAAACCTGCCAGATTCTGGCGGATTTTAAAACATCCTGTATCTTCCGCCAGATTGCCGTTTGATTCCTGTACATGTACAGGGCCAACAGCAAATCCGTCCAGCAATGTTAAAATGCTGTCGGATTTTGGACGCCATTTTAACATTGCGGATTAGACACGGCCTCAGAGGGCTGTTCCCATAGCAAGTGTGATAGGCGAGGGTCGCACTTCTAAGACCAGCACCAAACTCAGGAACGAGTCTCAATAGTCTCCATTCAGAACAGAGAATAGGTTGCACACTGATATGTCCGATAGGAGTTCGGAGTACTGGTGAGTCGTGTGCTCGGAACTCCTATAGAAAGTAGCAGTGCACGAGTGCGACCTACTCCACGTTCTGAACTGACACTGCTCCTTATATAAGTGCAGGTCCAGAGGTTGCACATTGGTGGCATATCCTAATGATAAGCCTGAGATGGGAACAGCCCTTTAAAGCGAACCTGTCAGGTGTTTTTTTTTGCTACCCTGATAAATTCAAGATAAAAAGCAGAGAAAATCTGTAACAGTAAAACTAAAAGTACTGCTGACTCCGCTCACATACAGTGATTGACAGTCCGCTCTGTAGATACACTGATATAGGGAAAGTGGTCAATCACTGTATATGGGCGGGGTAAGCAGGACTCCTATTGTCTCTTAAGGAGTCCAGTCAGTATTTCTCTGCTTTTTACTCAGAAATCCTGCTCCAAATCATATAACCTTATATATCACAGAGCTCAGCTTCTCTCCTCTATCATATAACTCTATATATCACAGAGCTCAGCTTCTCTCCCTCTATCATATAACCCTATATATCAGAGCTCAGCTCCTCTCCCTCTATCATATAACCCTATATATCACAAAGCTCAGCTTCTCTCCTACATCATATAACCCTATATATCAGAGCTCAGCTTCTCTCCTCTATCTCATATTACAATATATATCACAGAGCTCAGCTTCTCTCCCTCTATCATATAACCCTATATATCAGAGCTCAGTTCTCTCCCTCTATCATATAACCCTATATATCACAAAGCTCAGCTTCTCTCCTACATCATATAACCCTATATATCACAGAACTCAGCTTCTCTCTTTTATCATATAACCCTATATATCACAGAGCTCAGATTCTCTCCTCTATCATATAACCTATATATTCAGAGCTCAGCTCCTCTCCCTCTAGCACATAACCCTATCTATCACATAGCTCAGCTTCTCTCCTACATCATATCACCCTTTATATCACAGAGCTCAGATTCTCTCCTCTATCATATAACCCTATATATCACAGAGCTCAGCTTCTCTCCTCTATCATATAAATCTATATATCACAGAGCTCATCTTATCTCCATCAATCATATAACCCTATATTTCACAGAGCTCAGTTCTCTCCTCTATCACATAACCCTATATATCAGAGAGCTCAGCTTCTCTCCTCTATCATATAACTCTATATATCAGAGAGCTCTTCTCTCTCCCTCTATCATATAACCCTATATATCACAGAGCTCAGCTCTCTCCTCTATCATATAACCCTATATATCACAAAGCTCAGCTCCTCTCCTCTATCATATAACCCTATATATCACAGAGCTCAGCTTCTCTCCTCTATCATATAACCCTATATATCACAGAGCTCAGCTCCTCTCCTCTATCATATAACCCTATATATCACAGAGCTCAGCTTCTCTGCCTTTGTCATATCCTACTCTTAGATAGAATAACGTAGCATAAACCACCTTACAGGTTCACTTTAAAGGGAACCTGTCACATACATTATGCCCCCCTTGCTGAGGGCAGCACAAGCCAGTGTCAGACCTGCTTTTCCCAGCACTGTGTCCCTTATTCTGTAAGATGCTGTAGTTTTAGAGCATTTAATGCTCAAATATTATTCATGAGCAGGTGTTAGCCCCGCCCACCAAAGGCTAGCTCCGTCCACTGACAGTTATTCGCGTTTCTATCTATTCAAAGTAATAGGTTTATCAGTTGAGGTGGGCGGGGCTAGCCTCAGGTGGGCGGGGTTTGGAAAAAAACACACACTCTGAAGGACTCTTCGAATGACTCTACTGGCTGAAAACTGCGGATTTGAGTATTAAATACACGAAAACTGCAGCATCTTACAGAATAAGGGACACAGCGCTGGAAACAGCAGGTCTGACACTAGCTTGTTCTGCCCTCCGTAAGGGGGGCATCACCTATGTGACAGGTTCTCTTTAAGTATTGTTGTAAATGCTTTACTTCTATTGCACTGATTTTACATGGTGTTTTCTTCTCTAGTTATGTCTCAAGCTAAAGTCCTTTTCCTCCCAATCCGCCTCCACAACTTCCATTTATAACATTTACAGAACAACTTATGTAGATTTAAACAGTGAATTGTTGTGGAATTACGCTTTAATTTTTGCTGATCCGCTGTCACTCGCTCTGCTCCAAGCTGCTGCTGCTGTTAACAATTGCTGCACGTCACATAATATATCTGGTTCAACCGGCTAGACATGTTAGAAACTTTTCTTTACGCCATCTCAAAGCTGGTGAACGCTTACAACTAAATTTTGCACGAAAAATGGCGCCCGTGTCCAGTAATTTTTGACTAATTTTATGATCCAGCTTAGACCCTTTGTTCATCATGCTTATGTCTCCCTTTTGTCCGGCTACTGTTAGAGATTTGTGCTGACATATACTATGGCTGAGCCATGATGGGACCACAGAGATCCTTCAGGGCAAGCATAGTCCAAATTGGACTATGTTTTCCCTACTTACCGACTGTATAGGATTCATGTATCAGACACAACATATTGGTAGATCATAAGGGCACGTCCACACTACATATGTCAAAATACTCGGCGGATCATTTTGACTCGGTTTTCAACATGGATTCTAGGTAGGTTTTTTCCAGCGGATTTACAGTGCCATTTTCTGGGGACCAAACTTTTTTTACAGGATCCTCGATTACACGTGCC
>JAODAL010044620.1:0-32698 GCA_025379985.1 Phyllomedusa bahiana | reverse complement strand
GGCCAGACCGGACGCCGGTGCCTCCAACCACTGTCACACCTCTGTCTCCGCACTCCTCCTCCTCCCGCCACCCACCTAAGCGTTCTCCTCCGCTGCCCATGTCCTTCCTCCAGAGTCATGATCAGGGATCACCTCCGCTTCAGCCTCCCCCCGTGCGCCCGATTACCACCAAGCACCACCCAGAAACCCATCCTACCCCTCCTCCTTCCGCCAGTTTGACGACCTGCACGCCGTACAGCGGCCAGTCTAGCAGCCAGCTTCTGTCTTCCAGTTTGGGAAGCAGAAGAAACAACACTTTAAAAACCAAACCATCCCAAAGCCAAAAGCCTGAATGTCGGCATTGCAGCTTTTGTCCTTGGAAATTGTTTGCCTTTTTTCCGTCTGGTGGACACAGATGGGTTCCGCCACGTCATGCCCTGTGCCTGCCCCCAATACCAGATGCCGAGCAGGCATCTTTGCCTAAAAAGCGGTCACCTGCCCTGGCCAACACGTGTCATCTAAATATTTCAACGCGTTGTCTGCATCTGGTGCCGGATAAGTCCATCACACCACCGTCACAAGGACTTATAAGCACGGCCAAGGCCGCTATATCTCAGTGACAGCTCACTGGGTGAGCTGGGTGGATGTATATGGGGGTGACGGTGGCCTCTCCAGGCAGCGCCACGCTCTTCAAAAACCTGCAGGGATGTGTGCAGGGCTCTTTCCCCCAAGGTCCGACTGGTGGAATCACGTGCCGAAAGACACCAGGCCGTGTTGAAATTAATCTGCCTTGAGACCGTCCACACACAGGTCAGGAGCTTTGGACGGCGCTAAGCAACGAGACGAGCGCTGGCTGGTGACAAGAACCTTTTGCCAGGCAAGGTGGTGTGCCGATATCACTGGCGAAATCTGCTGCCGCCCGTTAAGATCTGTAGGCTGGGAGCACATCCCTTGCCTGCACATGTCAGAACCTTGTCGTCCAGAATTTGTCTAAGAGCTACCCGTCTGACTGCCTGCTGAAGAAGGCGTACGCGGTCTGAGTTCGCACTTCCCGCCGTTCTCAATGAACCCTGCTTCAATCCCCTCCGCCTGGTCTGCTGTTGCAGCGTCAGCTCGGTCCTCCCCGTCAACCGTCTCAATTGTTGACCGAGGCAACAACGCTGGAATTGCCACCTCCACATGCTCCATCGATTTGTGGCAGCAGCGCAATGCCATTACGCAGTACGAAGTGACACATGGCCTGACATGCAGCGGTACGCGACCTCGGGGTGTTGACCACCGAGAGTGTGAGGCAGGTGAAAAAGAGCTCTGCACATCCTTGCAGTTTTTTGAAGAGCCACCAAATGGTCATTGCTGACAATGCCCTTGTCAGCATGAGCAATTGTGTGGATCTTAGTTCTGGAACATCGTTGGACATCTCCTGAAACAACAGGTCCGCCAGCGACGGAGGAGGAGACGGACACAGATGCGAGACAACGGGAGCCTTATTCCCTCTCCGTTCAAATCCCACAAGCCCGACGTTTTCACAATTTCATTCATCGGTCTTCATTAGGCAGTGGTTCGGGGGTCCAGAGCTAGTGCAAGGTGGCCCATCTGCTCTCAGGTGCATCATCTCAGGCAAGCCCAGGGCTGTGTTGAAGCTGTGCCGGAGGCAGCGGAGGAGGAGGTGGAGAGTATTCCTAGACACCGATGTCGACGACAGTCCCCTTGCCTTGGAAAGAGGTTGGCGCGACTTTGAGGAGAGGGAGGAAGATGAGGAAGATTCAGTTTGCTAGTGCCCTCCGAGCCCAGAGGCTTGGGAAATCAAGCTCCATCTCTCACATGAGTGCTTGGATGCTCCATTTCCTCCAACATGATCCTCGCATAAGGCCATCAAAATGAACAACAGTTACTTGTGGCCACCCTCGCTGGATCCCCGTACAAAACAAAAATCCAGCCTTTCCTTTCCACCACACCCCAAATAGAGATTAAAATGAGCAGGAAATGGAGAACCTTGGTGATTGATCAACCTGAGACATCTGTTTGCGTCTGCTTCAACGTTCCCCCAAATGTCACTGGTGGAACAACATCAGCGAACGTGACAGCAGTAGAGTGCCAAGTGAGGCGTAGCGCAGCAGCAAAAAAAAAGTGCAAATAAAGGTGTCAGAAGCCTAATGGGTGACCTCTGTGACAATCTTGTTTACCACCTCACCCAAGCATGCAATGCAGGGCACACAACCAACACACAGAGATCAGCTTAAGATCATGGTGCACGACTATCTGCGTCGCAACACCGATGTTTTTTGCAAGACATTTGTTTCCGAGGACCCAATAGACTTCTGTACTCCAAGAATGGACGAATGGCCCTGAGCTGGCTTCGTCACCATAGAGGTGTTGTCCTGCCCAGCAGCCAGCGCATATCTGAGCGGGTACCTTCAGCAAAGCTGGAGGATCATTACAGACAAACGCAATCCGGCTTTCCCACATATAAATGGTGGATCGTTTGACTTCATCAAGATGAATCAGGCATGGAATCTACTGATGATGTTGTGGCCCCAATTGCCGAGGTCACCGATTAGTATGCCGGTCTACTTCACATTCCTTTTCAAACAGAAATGTCCTCTGAAAACCTTTTTTTTTAAAATGATCATTTCTTACTGCAATTTTATTCTCCTCTCTTTTCCCCAACAGTTCATTTGATGGTTTTGCTGTGAGGAGACGTAAAAACAGCAAAGGTTTCATGACAACAACCGTATTCCATTTAACTCACGTTTATCTGTAAGAAGTTTTACGCATTGTCAATGGTTTTGAGGTCATGTTGCTAGTGAGATACAGCAATAAGCATGGTCTTTGTAACAGAAATGTGACTTCTAAGTGGCATTTTCTCGTCCCTCCGCTAATTTTTAATAGTGGCTGAGAAGTCATATTTAAATAATTTTTGGGGTCATGTTGCAGGTGAGATACAGCTTATAATTATGTCCTTTTGGAATAGAAAGTGGCGTTCTAAGTGGCCATTTCTCTCCCTCAAACAATTTTTAACAGTGGCTGAGAGTCATTTTTATAATTTTTTGGGGTCTGCAGCTTTGAAATGCAGCAATACTACAGATCCTTATTAATAAAAACATTGTTTGTTTCTAAACAGACATTTGTTTTCTTCACAATTGACCAAAGTGGCTCCAGGGTCATGCTTTGAAATTTTGGGGGCATTTTGCTGTGACATGCAGCTATACTACAGGTCCTATTCAAAAAATTTGGTTTCTAACAGACATTTGTTCTTCACAATTGTGACCAAAGTGGCTCAAGGGTCGATGCTTTGAATTTTTGGGGCTTTTCTGTGACAGTGCAGCTATATCTACAGGTCCTATTCTAAAAATTGTTGTTTCTAACAGACATTTGTTCTTCACAATTGACCAAAGTGGCCTCAAGGGCATGCTTTGAATTTTTGGGGGCATTTTGCTGTGACATGTCAGCTATACTACAGGTACCTATTCTAAAAATGTTTGGTTCCAACAGACATTTGTTCTTCACAATTGACCAAAGTGGCTCTATGGTACATGCTTTGAATTTTTTGGGCATTTTGCTGTGACATGCAGCATAACTACAGGTCCTATTCTAAAAATGGTTGTTTTCTAACAGACATTGTTCGTTCACAATTGAAACCAAAGTGCTCAAGGGTCATGCTTTGAATTTTGGGGGGGCTATTTGCCTGTGACATGGCAGCTATACTAAAGTCCTTATTCGTAAAAAATGTTGGTTTCTAACAGACATTTGTTTCTTCCACAATTGTCAAGAGTGGCTCAAGGTGAGGGTGCGGTCAGAAACACGGAAATAGGTAGGGACACTGTTAATGACACAATGTGCAAAATGACTGCGTTTTTGCAAGATCTTTAACATAGCTATCAATCCCTGTATTGAGACAACCCAGTTAATACAATGAAAAAAAGAGAAACAAAGACATGGTGGGATTCCATCCGATTTTAAAAATGTGTTTTCTAGAATTAAAGTACTAAAAAACGTGCATGTACAAAATAGCTGTTAAAAAAATTCCTCGAATTGTATCAAGGAGGTACAAGAAAACTTTGACCAATGTAAGGTTATTCAGAGACAATGGATAAAATGGAGCCCGGACGAGAACAATTACAAGACCATTCCTCCAGCACCGTTGAGTAAAATGTAAGATAAAAGAATGCCAATATTACAGGGCACCTGGTGTAACAGGAGCGTTAACCACCAGTAATTTCCAAGTGAAGCTTCATTGGTCCCACACTCATACGGAGGTGTCAAGCGCTACCCAGGTATTGGAGCTGTGTAACCATAGAAAGGCTAGGAGTTCTACACTTCCGCTTCCGCACTCCTGAACCTGGCTTCACACGACAGTTTCGTTGCTTCGTTCATCAGGGCATATTAGAACCTGCGTGTTAATATATGACGGACGCCTGAGCCTGGGACTTTTCATTCAACCGCACCCACTGAAACTCCGGCCCTGGGTCATGCTGTGGCCCAGGACAGGTATATTCAATGTCCAGTGGAAAATAACTAAAATGGTGGTTGAAAGACTCCGTTTTTTCTCCGCACTTTTTATAATGTGGGGGTCATGCAGGTTTGGGGCTCAATGTCTGTGGCCCAGGACAGGTATAGTCAATGTCCCATGAAACTAAAATGGTGTTGAAAGACCTCCTTTCCGTCCACTTTTAAATGTGGTGGTCATAGCAGGTTTGGGGCTTCATGCTGTGCCCAGGACAAGTATAGTCAATGTCCAGTGAAACTAAAATGGGGTGGTTGAAAACTCCTTTACCGGCACTTTTAAATGTGGTGTTCATCGCAGTTTTTTTTGGGGCTCAATGCTGTGCCCAGACAGGTATAGTCCAATGTCCATTCAACTAAATGGTAGGTTGAAAGACTCCTTTTACCGTCACTTTTTTAATTGTGGGTCATGTAGGTTTGGGGCTCATGCTGTGGCGGCCACGGACAGGTATAGTCAATAGTCCAGTTCAACTAAAATTTTGTTGAAAGACCCTGTTAGCGGCACTTATTTAAATTGGGTGACATGCAGGTTGGGCTCATGCTGTGGCCCAGACAGGTATATCAAAATGTCCAGTTAAACTAATATGGGTGTTGAAAGACATCCTTTGTTCCGTCACTTTTTAAATGTGGGGGTCCTGCAGGTTTGGGCTCATGCTGTGTCCAGGACAGGTATAGTCAATGTCCAGTTCAACTAAAATGGTGGTTTGAAAGACTCCTTTTTGCGGCACTTTTTAAATGTGGGGTCATGCAGGTTTTGGGGCTCATGCAGGTGCCTCAGGACAGGTATATGTCAATTTTCCCAGTGAAACTAAAATGGTTGTTGAAAAGAGAACACCTTTTTTTCCGTCACTTTTATAAATGTTTTTGTTGGGGGGGGGGGGGTCATGCAGTAGTTTGGGGCTCAATGCTGTGGCCCAGGTCAGGTAAGTCAATGCCAGTTCAACTAAAATGGTGGTTGAAAGACTCCTTTTTGTCGCACTTTTTAAATGTGGGGGTCACGCAGGTTGGGCACATGCTTGTGGCCCAGACAGGTATAGTCCAATGTCCCAGTGAAACTAAAATTGGTGGTTGAAAGACTCCTTTTTTCGCACTTTTTAATGTGGGGGTCATGCAGGTTTGGGCTCATGCAGCTTCCAGGACTGTGATAATCAATGTTCCAGTTCAAGTAACATGATGGTTTCAAATCAGTACTTCCATCTGCTCACTTTTTAATCTTGTCTGGTGATGCAGGTTATAAGTTCAGGCGTGGTCAAGACAGGGATAGTAAATGGTCTGTGACTTTTTTTTCTGTTGAATTTTTTTATAACCTAAGTGTGATGCCTAAATGTAGGACGTAATCCATTTGACTGTTGTTGATGTTAATTTCAGCTCTCCAGCCTTGTTGGTGTAATTAATGAAGGTGGTTGTTTGCTCTCCCATAGACATTATGGTAATTTCTCTCATAATCGATTCTCACTTATCGAAAAAACCTTATCGAAAGCGGATCCGACTATCGACTATCATCGATTCTCGATAGCAAATGCATCAGCTCAACACTCAACAATAATCTTAATTCTGTGATTATTTTATTGTTTTTTTTTACAGCGTCAACACGTACGGTTAATTAACATGACAGATTTATAGGGCAGGGTCGTTACCGCACAGCCGGCGATACCAAATATGTGTTAGCTTTATTTATTTTTGATCATTTTGGGGCGATTGGCGTTGTGTAAATGGGGAAAAGAGGCGGTGTACGTATTTTTAATTTTATTTTATGTGTTTGTGTTTACATGTTTTCACTTTTTTTTACTTTTCACGTATTTTTTTTACTTCCCCAATTATTTAAGGGTATTTGAATGATATATCTCTAGATCTCTCATTCAATAGGAATCAGTGCATTAGCTTGTTGCTATGACTGGTTCCTATGGTAACTGTCCAGTCACTCATGCCGGTGTTCATGTCCACTAGGGGCACGGACGGTCGTCTTGACGACATCAGACGAACCCCGGGAAGGCATCTCCTCTGCCTGTCCGTGGTGTCTGTAGGGAGGCCAGGAGCTTCACTAGGATCTGCCCGATTCCGGTGCGTCTGCCTGCCGCTGACAGGAGACGGAAGGAGGACCGAGATCTCCTCCTGCGTCTCTCTTAATTATTGCGACCGTCGATTCGTCGCGATAATTAAGGGGGTTAAACCGCCCCCCCCCGAGCCGATCCGGGGTCGGGGCCGACCTTGCGGATGTCAGCTGTAATATACAGCTGCACCCAGCAGCATCGATCGCGCGAACATCTGCCTTAGAGTTACGCGCGATCCACTGACGTATCCATACGTCCAGGTGCTGTGAACCCCCAAACCACCTGGAACTTATAGATACGAGCCAAGGTCTGAATTGTTTAACTTAGCCCAATCACAGAGCGCGCTCAAAGTTTCATTTTCCCCATAGAACTCTATGAGAAAGTATCTCGCGCGTCTGATTTGGCTAAGCTGGATGAGCCCCCCGCTAGCTCAACCAATCAGCTCGTTTCTGCCTTTTTAACTTGTTTTGAACTGTCTCCGAGCCTTTGAATATGATTGGTCCAAGTTTTTCTCCATAGGATATAATTGGGACATTTCGCACCTATTCTGATTGCTGGGATAGCCAAGCACCCGCTAGCGCTCAGCCATCAGCTCTTTTCTGTCTTTTACTGATTTTTGAGAATATCCCGCCGTGGATTCTGATTGTCAAACTTCTCCATAGACTAGAATTGGTCTTTGGTCGCTCCTGTTCTGTATTGGTCAAAACTTCTCCATAGACTAAATGGGTGTTTGACGCTCCTGTTTCTGATTGGTCATAATTCGCCATAGGCTAGAAATGGGTCCTGTCGCTCCGTATTCTGATTGGCTGATGCTAGCCCAAGTCCCCGGTAGCCTTAACCAATCAGCTCTTTTCCAGCATTTTACTGTATTTTGAACTATCCCGCCGAGTGGATTCTGATGGTCTAAAACCCTTCTTCCCCATAGGTTTTAATGGTTCACGGTCCGCTCCTATTCCTGATTGGCCGTTTATGTCCAGACCAATCAGAATATCTTTCAGAATTGAATTACTGTTATTTCCCGGACAATTTCCAAATATCCTAATTCGTTGGAATTATGAGTATTGGAAAGTGATTTTGGTTTTAATTTATATTTTTTAGGTTTCAGCTCTTTTTCTGAGGAACTGTTGAACTGCCTTTATACAAGGCATTTTTATGATTCATACGTCCGCACCGACATCTGTAATGAATACTCGCTGTACCGCCTGACTCGCATTGAACTGTTTTTTCCCGGCGCAGTCCCGCACGGCCCTAAGTCCCGCACTGCGCCCGATTCCCCGGCACTGTGCCCCACACACACTGCGAGGCGCAGGACTTTTCCCGCCTATATGAGTGCGCTACCCCTCCGCGCGAATTCATAGGCGCAGTCGCCACACGCGCCTCGGTCCCCTCAACTGCGCCTAACACACTTGGGCCAGGCGCGCGGACTTTCCCCGCAGTGATGAGTGCACTACCTCCGGCGTCCGAATCCTAGGCGCAGCGCCGCACTGCGCCTCGGAAACCCCGCACGAGCGCCTAAAACCCATGGCGAGGCCGCGGCGGAACATTCTCCCTCTCCCCCGCAAGTATGCAGCGCGCCCGGTCGCCCCGTCATTAAATCATGCGCAGATTCCGCCGGAAAGGTGCTCCCCGACCCTGTGGGATTCATACATGTGGCCCTGTGTATTTTACTGAATATAAAAGCACAAACAGGCTTAATTAACCTTCGGTTGTGAATTATGCTACAGACATAATGTCTTTTGTTTGTGTTTGCGGTAAAAAAGAAGTTTTTTTTAGTGACCACAAAAGAGAAAACGCTTAATTCCCCCTGAATCTAAATGCGCAAAGAAAGGGAAACCCAAAAATTCCCATCTTTGTAAAAATGGCGTGTTTTTACGGTACAAAAACAACGAAAAATTTGAAATTAAACCTTCGGTTGTGAATTATGCTACAGCAAAATGTCTTTTTTTGGCGGTGAAAAAGAAGTTTCTTTTAGTGACCCAACAGGAGAACAAAGCTTAATTAACCCCCGGGATCAAAAATTCCCAAAAAGAAATAAAACCAAAATTAAACCAGTTTTGTAGCATGTTAAAAGGGCGTGTATTTTAGGGTACACAAACAAAAACTTTTTTTTTTAAAACCTTCAGTTGGAATTATGTACAGGCAAACGTCTTTTTTGGGGGTTGAAAAAGAAAGTTTTTTTAGTGACCACAAAAAAGAACAACCTTAATTAACCCCGGATCTAAATTAGCAAAAAAAATGAGCAACCAAAAATTACAGCTTTGTAAAAAGGCGTGTATTTACGGTACGAAAAACAGAAAAAACCTTGAAATTTAACCCTTTTCGGTTGTGAATTTTACAGGCAAAATGTCTTTTTTTGGGGGTGAAAAAGAAGTTTTTTTAGTGACCCAACAGCAAAACAATGTTTTAATTAATCCTGGATGAAAATTGCGAAAAGAAATGAGAAACCCCAAAAATTACCGTTTTGTGCGGTTAAAATGGGTGTTTTTTGGGTAACAAAAACAGAAAAGTTGAATTTAAACCCTTTTTGGTTGTGAATTTATCTACAGGCAAAATGTTTTTTTTTTGGGCGGTGAAAAAGAACTTTCTTTTAGTGCCCCCCAACAAAAAACAACTTAATTACCCCCGGATGAAAATTTGCGCAAAAAAAAATGAGCAACCAAAAATTAATGGTTTTTTGGTTGTAAAACGTGATTTTTAAATGAATAAACGGGAAAACGGCTTAGATACCCCTTGGATATTCAATGTGCTTGAGCAGATAGTTTAAAATGTATTTTGCAGTGCATTGGAGCACATGGACTTGTTCCAATATCCCACAAAATCAAATTAGAACGTAAGAGAACATCTCTGAGACAAGCTGTGACCCCCCAAAAATTGTTTTTATAAAAAAGAGTTCTTTTTAAAAACTTTATTTCTAAAAGCCGGGGGGCCACCTTCCCTACTCCCCCCTACAGTGAGAGCGGGATAGGCCCAAAGGGCACGCCGACTTTTAAAAAGTGCGGTGACGTCACAGAATCCCGCGGGCTCTGATTGGCTTATTCTCACTGTATGCAGGCTTGGGCCCTTTTTCCCCAGAGTTCTTTGCCCCATGTAACGCCATGCGTTTCGCAGCCATTTATCAATCAAAAGCACGTTCGTTCCCGCGAAGTACCCCAAACTTCGACTTCGTTCAGAACCGAAGTTTTCCTGAAATTCTAAACGAAGTCCACTTTGTTAGAATCAATTCGCCCATCTCTAATCATTATCATGTTGGAAGACCCATGATCTACAACTGAGACTAAGCTTTCTGACACTAGGCAGCACATTTCACTCCAGAATCTCCTTATATCTTCTCAGAAGCTTTGTGTCTTGTTCATATGCATTTTAGCAAATTCTAGTCTTGCTTTTTTATTATTTGCTTTTTACAGTGGTTTCCTCCTTGGTCATCTTTCATTAAAGCCACTTTAACAAAGACAGTGATGGATGGTACAATCTGACACTGACGAACACTAACCTTGGAGTTCATCTCTAATCTCTTTGGAAGTTGCTCTGGGCTCTTTGGTTGTCATTTATATTATCTGTTTATACAATTAGTGATCAATGTTTCTCTTTCGGCCTGAATAATATGTGCAACTGTAATAACAGAAAATTGAGCTCTTTGGAGATTGTCGTATAGCCTTTAACATGTTTGTCTCTCATTATCTTTCTAACCTCTGGAGGCAACTCTCTCCTTAGCATTCTATGGTTCTATGTTCAGTGTGGTACAAACAGCACAATGACCACTTTACACTTTTTAGACAGACTGATTTCAGTTTTGAAGACACTTGTGATGCTAATAGTTTAACATGTCGCTATAGTCAAATTATTTTCAATTTTTTATTGGGGGTACCATTATTTTTTTCCAAGCCAGTTTAGTTAGACTTTTTTTTATTATACCGCAAATCAAAAGCAGTGTCTTGTTTTTTATTATTTGTTTTAAGTGTTATTTGACAAAAATGTTTGGCACATAACACTTTTATTCATACTGTCTTCTCTGTATCAATTTAGAACTTGTGTGTTGGGGCCAAGTTATAAGAATGGCGCATGGGAATTCATAGAGGTCTCAGCCCCCGTGTGAGATTATCCTAAGAGTGCTACTTGTGGTATTGGGGGCATGGAAACAAAATTTAAGCAGTGGATGTTCTTTCACACTGTAGTATTTTTTAGAGGTCACTGAAGAAATCACTGATTGTTACAGAATTGGCTCTCTCGTTTTCTCTCTCTCTTTCAATTCCAACTTTAAATAAAAACTTGAAATGCCTTACATTCCCATAAAGGTTTCTTATTTCTTATTAGCTAAAAAAAAACAAAAAAAAAAAAACCAGCAAGACTTTATTTTCAATTTCTTAGATTTTTTTCTTACATTAATAAAAGTCTCAACTAGCATCTAGCCCTTTCTTACATCAGGAAAAATCAGCCTGAAATAGCACTTCTGCTAATAAATTAAAAATGCCACACATTCCCAAACTGCATATTACTGTTTATAATTTTGATTGTTAATTTGCATATGAAAATTAGTCCTCTGACATGCATGCATTTTATTTTATTCTTCAACTAATTATAAACAAGAATGCCACATTATTTACATAACTAATTATTGTTCCGTCTGTTCTCCCCTTTTTAGCTCCATTCCTTTCCACATTGGTTAAGTATGCAAATGAAAAATCACAGCACACTTCAAAATTTCCTGAATTTGTTCCATTTACATCAACTGCTTTTGAATGGAAGATAATGTGCTTTCCATTTTAATAGAGTGAAATTAGGTTGATCTTAATTTATGGTTCATTTAAATGACTAATTTCTCTCTACCTGAGCATATTTCCAGGGTATAATTGCAGCTGTTTATTAACCAAAGTGTTGCCTTTTCTCTCCAGCAGTTTAATTTGCAAACACCATTTAATGGCCTATGTTTCAAGAGGATTAGTAAAATTGTATTTGTACTCTGAATCTATGACTCATTGAGTCAATAATGATGTCATATTGCACACCAAAAAAATGTATTTTTCTTCACATTCAGACATTATGCTCATAACTGCATTAAGGATCCATGTTGTACAGATAGACCCATAGACTGCTGTACGCACATATTGTATCTCCCTTTGCATCTGATGCCATACAGAAACACTCATAAATTTGTGGAAAAAAAAATCATAGTTGACTCAGTTGCAGAAATACTTTCTCCTAGGTGAAATGCTTCCAAGGTAGAATGTAATATTTCTAATATTCCTCGAGGTGTCTGTAATGTAGAAAATAACTTAGCTTTACTGAATAAATAGTCCAAACAATGCAGTTAAACTGCAGTTAAATGTTTCCAAGTGTCAAATAATTCAGGAATCCTCTGTCTGAGTGTCGTGTTAGACAGTACTTAAAGGAAATGTGTCATCAGAAAATTACTTATTGTTTAACTCTTTTTTTTTATGTTAAAACAATTCTTTAGAATTTTTTTCTTTTTTTTAAATGTCCATAGTACAATATTTTTAAAATATCCTGAAATTCTACAGTTTCTTTTTGGCCTCTAGGCCTAATAATTGTCTGACACTTCCTGTTCTGTAGAGAAAGATTTTCAGAAGTCTCCTCATTATCAGCACAGACAGGTTTACACTGAAAGCTGACACAAAGGTTTATAGATAACACAGGATTCACCATTCACAATAAGAGATAGCTACAACTACCTCTCTCCCTCTCCATGCACAATAACTTCTTCACAGGTCACTGAACATGTCTAAAAACTCTGTAGAAGTCAATGGCAGTGTTGGAAAATTATGGTGCCCACACAAAATCTTGACACTTTGGGCACAATTTGTCCATTTTCACTTAGGGGTGTACTCACTTTTTTTGCAAATGGTTTAGACATTGATGGTTGTCTCTTGAGCTATTTTGAGGGCAAATCAAATTTACACTGGTATAAAAGCAGTACAGTGACTACTTTACAGTGTAGCAAAGTAGAATTTCTTCAATGTTGCCATATGAAAAGATATAATAAAATAATTGCAAACAGGTGAGGGGTGTACTTACTTTGGTGAGATACTATATATATATTTATAGATAGTGCTAGTGCAAATAACCATATACTGTGTCAAAGATAGGGCAATTCAGCAATGCTTCATCTGGGGATATTGAGTAAGGATTGAAGGTATAGACTTAAACACACACACCAACCAATAAGAATGAGAGAAGACATCTGTTGCCAGGGTCTTTCTTTCTTTGACCTTTCCCTACCTAATTTAGAGTAACCACCTCAAAAAGGGTGACCTTGCACATGTGCCTCGTCCGTGATAACCCTGATGTAAACAGGGATACACCAATGATCCAGGACAAACAAACAGGGAACATACAGGAACAAACTAGACAAGATGAGGTCAGACAAATAGAGGTCAAGCCAGGAGGGAAACACAGTACCAAAAAAAGAAGCAGAGGAAATATTGTAGATCAAGCTGCAGTCAGGAACCAGAAAGTCAATCTCAAACTACAAGGAGTAAGCACAGGCACTGAATGAACTCAGAAAGAGGTTTAAATAACCCTCACCAGCCAGGGCTTAGGTCTATGTACTTAACCCATTAGGCTCCGTACAAAACTTTGGCTGAGGCTGAAAATACACCAGAACATCTTAAAGGAGTGATAGCACCCTGCTCACCAGGGGCATTGCTAGCGTCCTAAAACATCCAGGGCCTCTGTGCTATGTTTTGCTCAGTAGGGCTGGGTTCACACAGCATTTTTGACAGCACATTGTGAACTGTGGCATGTATTTTTACAGAGAAGAAAAACATATATTCCTGTCACTAATTTTACACATATTCCACATAGATCCTGTCCATCACCTCAGCGGTCACTGTGTAATGAAAATCAAAATTGAGAAAATTGCCTTTTCAAAACCACAATAATGTATTACCTATAAATAATGTGGTCACCAGATAATACACCAATGCATGGAGCAGGAATACCAGACATATTATCGTCATACTGTTAATAAAACAAATCCCACAATACCAAGAGCATCAATTCCAACTCTACCACTAGTTACGGGTCAAATAATACTGCCAGATCATGACCACCACATAGTGACTACCAGTTGTACACAGACTCTACAGACATATTAGTAATTATAGTGTAGTTACAGCCAGTGACTTACAGGTGACATGTTTTCTGATTAGAGAGATTGTCTTCCATTTGTTTTTTTCCTTTTGTCCGAGACCGCCATGATGACTTTTCTGGGCCATGACTCGTCTCTGCAGAATTTGTTAGAATCCTCACTTTTCCAGCAGCTCCTTACCCATTCCCTATCTCTGTAGAAACTCCTCATGGGGTGATAGGTGGAAGTGGGGGGTTAAGAGATGATAGGTGGGGGCTGTATTTTGCAGGAATGTTAGTTATTATTTTGCAGTGAGGGGGTTATGAGCCGCAGTTAATAGCAACAACACAATTTCTGGGGAGGGAGGAGGAGAGAAGGATCAACCCCCTGGAGGTTGTGCTGCAGCCTGTACCCCCAGGATCATATTGTGCAGCCTGAACCATCCCCTGCACCCTCAGAAGATCAGCCACAGCAATGACCTTTAGGGGGTGCAGGAAATAGAGTTTAGCACTGTCACCATTTTTGAGGTGTTTATATAAAATTTGTATATAGGTCCCCTTGGTTGGTAGGTAGTTATATAGGTCACCTTCTTAGATAGATATCCAGGTAAAGAAGTCCCCCTCTTGCATAGGTATGTGCATCAGGCTCCTCCTTAGTTAGATAGGTATGTAAGTGCACTCCTTAGTTAGGTAAGCATATAAGTTCTCTCCATAGTTAGGTAGGTATAGAAGTCCCCTCCATGGTTAGACAAGTATATTGGGCCCTTCATAATTAGGCAGGTACATAGGTCCCCTCATAGTTAGGCAGGTACATAGGTCCCCTCATAGTTAGGCAGGTACATAGGTCTCCTCATAGATAGGTAGGTACATCGGTTCCCTCATAGATAGGCAGGTACATAGGTACCTTCATAGATAGGCAAGTACATAGGTCCCCTCATAGTTAGGCAGCCATATAGGTCCTCTCATAGTTATGCAGGTATATAGGTCCTCTCTATAGATAGGCAGGTACATAGATCCTCTCTATAGATAGGCAGGTAAATAGGTCCCCTCATAGTTAGGCAGGTACATAGGTCCCCTCATAATTAGGCAGGTATATCTCATTAAGGCAAACTAAATGGTCAATATACAGACGAGACAATACTTTAGAATTAGGAAGCTGAGAAGATGGCACAAACTGACACATTTTACTGAAACAATCGACAACAACCCAGATCACCGTCTTTCCCTCAGAGAGGGGCAAATCTGTAATAAAATCCAACGGAAAATGAGACCAGGGTCTTTTGGGAATGGGTAAGGGACAAAGTTCCCCCATGGGATGGAGACAAGGGACCTTGACCCATATGTAGGTCTCGCAGGTGGAAACATAAGCGGTAACATCATGGAGCATGGACGGCCACCAGTAAGAGTGAGCAAGTCCTTTAGTTACGGCATTTCCTGGATGACCACAAAGAACAGAAACATGCAACTCATTGCACAGCTGGAGTCTATACTGTGGTGGTAACAAATAACTTTCCAGCAGAGTAGCGGGTGAAGCTACTAGCAAGGTCAGGAGATAAAGTTGAGCTACAATGTGCTCGGGTGGTAATTTAGGAGATTGAGTGGTGCAAAAGCTTCTGGACAATGCATCCGCCTTAACATTCTTGGAACCAGGTCTTTACATAAAAATTAAGTCAAACCTGGTAAAAAAAGAAATAAAAATAGGTCCCACCTAGCCTTCTGGGATTAAATCTCCTAGCAAATTCTACATACCGTATGCCATATTCTTAAAGTCAGTCAATACTATAATCTGACTGCTTGCCCCTCCAAGAAATGGCATCATTCTTCAAATTCCCACTTTATGGCAAGAAGTTCATGATTCCTAATGTTGAAATTTCTTTCTGTAGGGAAGAATTTCCATGAGAAAAAGGCACAGGGGTGCAAGCTGGTGAAAGAGGGATACCCTTACCAGAGAACTGTCCCTATTCCTACCTCAGAATCATCAACTTCTACAATTAAGGGGCTCAAGAGATTGGGCTGAACCAGAACAGGGACTTCAGTAAAACACCATTCTAAAATATCAAAAGTGAGAATGACTTAAGTTTTCAAATTAGGTTTGCTCCTTTTTTTGTAAGGTCCCTCAAAGGTTTAGCTATAGAAGAAGAGTTACAGGTAAACTTTCTATAATAATTAGCAAACCCCAATAAACTATGCATGGCCTTCAGGGAGTTTGGTTGTACCCAATCCAAAATAGCCCTAACCTTGATATGATGTATATGGAAGGCAAGCGATGAGAGACTATCACCTAGGAAATTCAACTTGTGTACCCCAAAAGGACATTTCTCCAGTTAAGCATATAAATAGTTCTGTTACAGACCATTACATACATGTTTTATGTGGGAAGACCAGTCAGAGGAAAACACCAAAGTATAATCCAAATAAACATTAATAAATTGCCTAGTGAGATTTCAAAAGATGTTGTTAACAAAATATTGGAAAACCGCTGGTGCACTGCTTAAACCAAAAGGCATGACCATCTACTCATATTTTACATCAGGGGTATTAAAGGCAGTCCTCCACTCATCCCCCTTGCGGATACGAATCAAATGATATGCACTCCACAAATCTCATTTGGAAAACCAGGTCGCCCCCCCCAATCTTGTTGAACAAATCGGGGATGAGAGGAAGAGGTTGCTGATTTTTGATGGTTATTTTATTTAACTCCTGAAAGTTGAATCAAGGCCTCAAAACACCATCCTCTATTTTGCATATAAAAACCCAACCCCCACAAGAGAGGTAGAGGGATAATTATGGTCCTTTCGGAGACTATCTTGGATATAGTCTTTCATAGCTTCTCTCTCTGGTGCAGAAAGATTATATACCCAGCGTTTAGGAGATTTGACATTCAGAAGCACAGTCATAGGGCTTATGAGGTGGGATTAATTCACTGCCTGACTCAGAGAACCCATCAGAATACTACATAGTTACATAGTTTGTCAGGCCGAAAAAAGTCATACGTCCATCCAGTTCGACCCATTTTTTAAAAAGTGTTGCTAAAGTGTTAAAGTGTTGATCCAGAGGAAGGAAAAAACCCCCATGTGGTAGAAGCCAATTGACCTCATGTTAGGTAAAAAATTCCTTCCTTACTCCAATCTGGCAATCGGAATAAATCCCTGGATCAACGACCCCCCCCTAGAATCCCGGTCACTATAACTTGTTATATTACATCTAGAAATGAAATCCAGAACCCCTCTTCGGAATCCTAGTCACTATACCTTGTTATGTTATCACTCTCCAGAAATGCATCCAAGCCCTTCTTGAAATCTGTTAGTGAATTCACCATGACAATTTCCTCTGGCAGAGAGTTCCACAGTCTCACCGCTCTAACAGTAAAGAATCCCTTTTCATGTTTATGAAAGAAACTTTCTTTCCTCAAGACGTAGAGGATTCCTCCTTGTTTCTAGATACAGTCCTGGTTATAAATAAATCTTTAGCGAGATCTCTATATTGGCCCTTAAATATATTAAACATATTTATTATGTCCCCCACGAAGCCGTCTTTTCTTTTAAACTAAATAACCCTAACCTTGCTAATCTTTCTGGATATTGAGTCCACCCAGATCCTTTAATTAATTTTTTGTTGCCCGCTTTGTACCTTTCAAGCTCCACAATGTCTTTCCTGTGCACTGGTGCCCAAAACTGTACACAATATTCCATGTGTGGTCTAAACCAGTACCTGTATAGTGAGAATAATGTTCCCATCATGTGAAATTTATGCCCCTTTTAATACACCCCATGATCCTATTAGCCTTGGCAGCTGCTGCCTGACATTGGCTGCTTGCAGTTAAGTTTACTGTCCACTAGGATTCCAATCCTTCTCCATGTCACTTTTTACCCATTTTTTTTTCCCATTTAAACATGTAATCATGTAATGGATTTTTCCTCCCCATGTGCATAACCTTGCTTTTTACAGTGTTAAACCCTCATCTTCCACTTCTCTGCCCGGGCCCTCCAACCTACCCAAACACCCCTTTGTAATAACACATTATCCTCCCATTGTGGGGAAATTCCTTTTCAGAGCTCTAGTATCATCTGCAAAGATCGATAAAACTACTCGCAATCCGTGTAAGATCTTTTAAATGAAAAATTAAAGAGGATAGGGCCCAATACTGAGCCCTGTGGTACCCCATAGTAACAGGGATCCAGTCTTAGTATGCACCTTAATTACCACCCTTTGTTTTTCTATCAGTGACCAGTTGCCTTACCCACTTCACACATTTTCCTCCAAACCAAGCATTCTCATTTTACTTACCAACCTTTTATTTTGGAACAGTAATCAAATGCTTTAGAAAAATCCCAAATATGACATCCAGTGCCTCACCTCATCCAAGTCTGGAACTAACCTCCTCATAGAAACTCATGAGAATTAGTCTGACAGGACCGAAACCTTCATAAACCCATGCTGGAAAAGGCGTTATACATTTATTTTCAGAGAGATACTCCAGGATAGCATCTCTTAGAAAACCTTCAAACATTTTACCCACAACAGAGTATAAGCTTACCGGCCTATAGTTTCCAGGATCACTTTTTGAACCCCTTTTTGAATATTGGCACCAACATTTGCTATTTCGCCAATCCTTTGGGACATACCCCGTTATTATACAGTCCATAAATATTAAAAATAGGGGCCTATCTAACACATTACTTAACTCCCTTAGACACGCGGGTGTATACCGTCAGGGCCTGGGGATTTGTCCATTTTAATCTTCCTAAGGTGGAGGTGCACTTCTTCCTGGGTTTAGACAAGAAACATTTAAGTTGGAATTTTACCTCCTCCCTTTGCTCATCACAGGAAGCTCATCCTCCTCGGTAAATACAGTTGGAAGAAATTGTTTTTGATAGGTTTGGGTTTTTTTCTCATCGCCCTCTATAAATCTCTCCCTCTGTACTTTTTTTAAAGGGGCCCAAAATTTTCTTTTTTAATCTTTTTACTATTTATATAGTTAAAAAATATTTTGGGGTTAGTTTTACTTTCTATTGCAAAAAGCTTTCTGTCTCCAGCTTTTTCTGCCTTTATCTTTTAATTTACACACTTTATTTTCTTCCCTAAAACTTCTTAGCGCCTCTTCACTGGCCCTCCTGTTTTAGTAGCTGAAAACGCTTTCTTTTGTTTTTTTATTGCTCCTTTACATTTTTTGTTGATACCCCATTGGGTTTTTTCCTTTTCTAATTATTTTTTTTAAACCATATGGTATGTACCTCTCACAGTGGGCGCCTTAAGATGTTTTTAAAGATTCTCCCATTTATTTTTTGTTCTGCTATTTTTAAACACCTTGTCCCAGTCAATACAGTTTAGTGCCTCCCCTAGGCAGGGTAAAATTAGCCTTCTTCAAATTCAGTGTTTTTGTGGCTCCATGACAAAAAGCTCTATTGAAGGATAAACGGAAAGTTTATTATATTATGGTCACTATTTCCTAGGTGCCCCCTCAAACCTGAACCTTTGTTACTCTGTCAGGTCTATTAGTCAATATTAATTCAATGAAAAGGCCTTTCCTTTAGTCCGGTTTCCTGCACCATTTGGGAAAGGTAATTATTTTTTAGTTATAAGACAAAAACCTGTTTTCCTTTGTGAGAGCTACAGTTTCAGATTCCCTATTCATGTCTTTGGGTAGTTAAAGTCGCCCATAATAACAACCTCATTCTGATTAGATGCTTCATCTATTTGCCTAAGGAGCATATCTTCTATGGGTTGTGTTATATAATAATAATAATCTTTTTTCATATAGCGCCAACATATTCCGCAGCACTTTACAATATAGAGGGAATAAGCACAGACAAACCAGACATTACATTATAAAAAAGCTACAGACAAATGAGACCACGAGTGTGAGGGCCCTGCTCGCAAGAGCTTACAATCTATTAAGGTGTATGGTGAAACAAAGGTGAAAAAGGCTTGGTTTACAATGGACCAGCCATGTTACATAAATATGGGGGTATATACATAAAAAGTGGATGAACCTGCCATCTCAACCATACATCTATATACAGATAAGTGACCTTGTGGGTGCCAAAGTGCAGAAGTGACGAATCTGTGACAGAATTTGGGGAGGTTGACAATTAGGGATCTTGATAAGCTTGGTCTAAGAAAAGATAGTTTTCAGAGCGCACTTAAAACTGTGATGGTTGTAGCTGGCCTGATCACATGGGTGGAACATGTTCCAAAAGAACTAGTGCAATACTGCAAAATCTTGGAGACGGGCATGTGGAGGTTCGGAAAAGTGTGAGGTGTTAGTCTTAGATCAGTAGCAGAGCGGAGAGAGCGGGTAGGTGGTAGACAGAGATAAGGGAGGTGATGTATGGGGGTGCAAACACTGTGGAGAGCCTTATGTGTGAGATTGATGATTTTATATTGTATTCTGTACTGAATAGGCAGCCAGTGCAGAGACTGACACATGGTAAGGGCATCAGTATAGCGGCTGGAAAGAAAGACAAGCCTGGCTGCTGCATTCAGGACAGATTGGAGAGGGGAGAGTTTACAGAGAGGAAGACCAGCAAGTAGGGAGTTACAGTAGTCGAGACGAGAATGAATAAGAGCAACAATGAGAGTTTGAGTTGTTTCCACAGTGAGAAATGGACGTTATATTTGGAGGCCTATAGCAGACTCCTATTAGAATTATATTACTGTTACTACCCCCATGTATATTTACCCATAATGATTCCACCTGTTCACTACCTGTACCTATATCTTCCCGCAGTGTTGGCTTCAGACAGGATTTTACACAGAGACAGACCCCTCCCCCCTTCCGGTGTTTACGGTCACTTCTAAAAAGACTGTAACCCGCAAATAGGTAGGAGCCGTTTCTATGAGTACGGAAACAATAGTGGTAGGATCCTAGCTAGGGCGCTTCGCGGTCACCTGGCCCTCTCCCACATCCCTTGCATTAAAAATTCCAGTGGTAAGACTGTTCACACCACTAAAGAAATTAGCAATTCTTTCCATTCGTTTTTTTCGGAGCTACATTGTCTCCCTCCTACTGTCCCTCCCCAGCACGGTGATCCTCCGGGCCCATCCTCTTCTCGCCTTTCCACTGAGGCAGCATCGGTCTTGGAAGAGCCCTTCTTCTTACAAGAACTCTCATCTGTAATCAAAAGCCTTCCGGGGGGGAAGAGCCCTGGGCCCGATGGCTTCACTGGCAAATACTTTAAAACATTCCAGGATATCCTCTCCCCGATTCTGTTAGATGCTTTTAACTGCATTTCGGATACCATACCCTTTCCTACCTAATCCACTTGAGCACATATCGCAGTTATCCCAAAATCGGGTAAGGATCCCACTATCTGTGGCAGCTACCGGCCAATTTCTCTCTTGAACGTAGACCTCAAAATCTATGTCAAGCTCATTGCCAATAGACTAAATCCCCTTCTACCCAATCTAATTCACCCAGACCAGGTGGGCTTTGTCCCAGGGAGGGAAGCCCGGGATAATACTATAAAAACCCTTGATATCATACATTACGCACATTCCCACAACATTCCACTGATGGTCCTGTCATTAGATGCCGAAAAGGCGTTTGACAGAATATCCTGGCCCTCCCTGACCCAAACACTCCAGCAACTGGGATTTGGCCCAACCTTCATCTCTAAGATTCTTGCCCTCTATCACACTCCCACAGCCAAAATTAAAATCAATGGGTCCCTTTCTGACACCCTCCATATCCATAACGGTACGCGTCAGGGCTGCCCACTGTCCCCGCTCCTTTATGTTTTGATCATGGAAAGACTGATGGCCGCGATTCGCGCTAACCCAGACATTTCAGGGATCACTATAGGCAATCATGTATACAAATGTTCTGCTTTCGCAGACGATCTTATAGTCTACATCACTAATCCACACATCTCATTGCCCTCCCTAATGTCTGAATTGGCAGCATTTGGATCATGGTCCAACTTTAAAATAAATATGTCTAAATCTGAGGCAATGGGAATCAACCTCCCTTCTGCGACCGGCACCCTGTTAAAATCTAATTTCCCTTTCATCTGGCCTCGTGACGGCCTCACCTATCTAGGAATAAAAATCCCCCCGGACCTTACCAAACTAGCCTCGAATAATTTTGAACCCTTGTACCAGAGGATCCTAAAAGATCTGGACTCCTGGGACAAACGAGAATTTTCTTGGTTTGGCAAAATTAACATCCTCAAGATGACAGTATTACCCCGTATCCTCTACCTCATCCAAACTATTCCAATACATATCAGCCCCCAATACTGGAAACGCTTGCAGAGAGCCTTTACCTCCTTTGTCTGGTCAGGGGGCCGTCCTAGATTATCATACGCCACACTTACTAGAGGCAAGGAACATGGGGGTTTAGGCCTCCCAGATTGTAAAAAATATTATTTAGCAGCTACTTGTTCCCGTGTCCTGGATATGGTATGCCCTATCACGGACAGACTGTGGATACAGCTGGCGCGCGACGTGTGCCCGTTGCGTTTGGCGTCCCTGCCCTGGACCTGGACTTCCACTATGTTTAATAAATTCCCCACCACATTTTCTATCCGCCACACCCTGACCACAATCCATCTCTACAGAGCGACTTGTACTCTAATTGACAGATCTGGTCCTTTCTTACCAATCTCTGACAACCCGGAGTTTCCTCCAGGATTATCCCCGAACTTGTTTCTGGGGGGCTCCAAACTCCAACCACTGAGGTTTTATAACCTCCTCACCGAGTCGACTCTTCCTTCCTACAACCCTCTACCTGCGAACATCCGATCTTTCCCTAATGCCCACTTCAGGTACACCCAACTAAGACACTACTTTAATTCTATCAAACACTCGACTAAGCTGGGGAGGCCACTGACTCAGTTCGAGCAGCTGTGTCTGCTTGAAAAGTCACCCCGACATGCTATTTCCTGCCTGTACAAAGCACTGGTCACCCCTCAGGATTCCCCCCTACCAAATTATTGCGTAGCTTGGGAATTGGAGTTGAATAAACAATTCTCTCCGTCTCAATGGGCAAAATGCTTCACACTCACCCATAAGGCGGTTATAGCATCCAAGTCTCAAGAAACATCTTTCAAAATTCTCTCCCGCTGGTACAGGGTCCCATATGTTCTGCATAAGTGGTACCCCTCAGTCCTGGACACCTGTTGGCGTTGCGGGGCCGGCATGGGCACCATGCTACACATATGATGGGAATGTCCGGCTTTACGACACTTCTGGGATGGAGTCTATACAGTTATTCATGAACTTGTTGAGGCCACTCTCCCCAGATCTCCGGAGGCCGCATTGTTATTTATGCTTGACTTTCCAGTGCCAGTGTATAAACAATCCCTATTGCGCCACCTACTGCAAGCGGCTATCCCACGGCACTGGAAGTCCTCTGATCCCCCAACCATTGATGAATGGTTTGCTGAAATCTCTCTTATATCCCGCATGGAGGAACTGTTAGTTCAGACGCCAGCCCAGCAGCTAGGTTCGGGAAAACATGGTTTTTACTGGACCAAATTCAAATCCTCCCCTCTCTTTAGATCGCTCTCTACCTAATATGATTCATCTCTCCCCTCGCATTGACCTAATACCTCTGGCGTGATTGGCTTCCTTTTCTCAGGTCCCTACAGTCCCATCTATTGCCAGATGATTATACAGACGGCGCCCTCACCCTTTCCCTCCCTTCTCCCCCCCCCCCCCTCTATCCCTTTCCCCTCCTTACTTTTTTCTTGAAGGCACTGTTCTGCCTCTCTACCTCCATGTTGGAAGTAGGTTACCTTCTTAGCTATCTGCTCATCCATTGTAGCACTCATTAACTGCTTTACCATAAGTACAGCTTTGTTAATACTCTTCATGTTAACCTTTTATACTTACAGCTGATTATCTGTAATTCCTTACTCTATGTTTAGGTCATAGGACCCATTGTTTCTTTATGCTTGCATTAAGTTCCCATTACCTATGGGCAATTATAATCTCTTGGCTATGTTCGTAAAGTTTTTTGAATTTCATAACCTACAATATAATAAAACAAAAAACATGGCCTATCGGATTATATAAGACTGCCCTGTGACGCATCTGTATTGCTGTTGGTTGTTCTATTTGACTTAGGACATGTTTCAGTTTTATATTTACTAATGCATGAGCAGTATCTGTATAGCCACACCTCTGCATTGCTCACTGAGCCTTGCAGATGGGTGCTTTCTCAACCCTAAATCGCTCCTGTACCTCATTGTGTTGTATAATGCTTACAATTCCATGCCTAAGGAGTGAGTCATTATTTGAAGTATAAAATTTTTTCTTTGGGAATTAATAACTTTCTACAAATTTGCTTGTACTATGCATAACTTGTTATCTGATGGTCTTCAATAAAGCTTTTGAATTATAAAAAGACTGTAACCCTGCAAGTTAACCGCCCAGTCGTAGCTCTCGTCCAGCCACATCTCAGTTATCCCCACTATGTCATATTTTTCTTCTGCAATTAATACTTCTAGTTCATTTATTTTGTTGGTCAGACTCCTGGCATTGGTCAACATGCAATTTAGAGATTTTCAAGTTTTTATTCCTTTCTCCCTATACTTTTTAACTATTGCTACCCTTCCCTCCACTACACCCCCTGATTTATTACTAATTCCCAGCTCTCTATCTTCACTATCTTGCACGCTATATGTGTAATTTCCCGCCCCCCCCAGTCCCTAGTTTAAATATTCCTCCAGCTTCCTAGCCATTTTGTCCCCCAATACAGCTGCACCCTTCCCATTTAGGTGCAGCCCGTCCCTAGCATAGAGCCTGTAGCCAAGACAGAAGTCAGCCCAGTTCTCCAAAAACCCAAATCCCTCTTTCCTACACCAATTTTTGAGCCACTTATTCACCTCTCTAATCTCCCTCTGCCTCTCTGGTGTGGCCCGTGGAACAGGTAATATTTCTGAAAATATTACCTTGGAGGTCCTTGCCTTGAGCTTTTTGCCTAAGTCCCTGAAATCATTTTTAAGGACACTCCACCTACCTCTAACTTTGTCATTGGTGCCAATGTGGACCATGACAGCTGGGTTCTCACCAGCCCCACCCAGCAATCTGTCAGCCCGATCCGCGATATGTCGAACCCGGGCCCCAGGTAAACAACATACGGTCTTTGTGGCAGATTGTCCTGTCTGTGCCCCTTATAATGGAGTCCCCAACTACTAGCACCTGTCTAGCCTGACCTGCACTCCTATTCCCAATCTTACTGGAGCAGACAGGGGTAGTGTCTTGCTGCAGCAATGCTATTTCTGAGCCGACATCCCCCTCATCCGCCAATCTTGCAAATTTGTTGGGGTGTGCCAGTTCAGGACTAGCCTCCCTGACACTCTTCCCTCTACCCTTCTTTCTTACTGTTACCCATCTAGCTGCCTTATGTTCCTGCACCTCCATGCTACCACCCTCCCCAGCATCTACACCTGCGAGTGATTGCTCAGTGAGCAGTAAACTCGCTTCCAAGTTGGCAATGGATCTCAGTGTTGCCACTTGCTCATTTAGATCCAGGATCCGGGCTTCTAAATGTGCAGTGTGCACACATCTTGCACAGCAGTATGCCCCCTCGAACTGTTGCTCAAGGATGGCATACATTGCACAGGTTGTGCACTGGACAGCATTGTCAAACATGGAACTCATGGGGATGTTACCAAAAAAAAAAAAAAAAGAAATACAGATACAAATATGAAAAATCTGTATAATACTGCCCTTTCTAAAAGCCCCAAATCTAAAGTCCCCCAATATTAAGTCCCACACTTAAGCAAAAAGACACTTAAAACAAAACAGACACAAAAACCAAAACAGACCCACTCGCACGCTCAGAATACTCGCTTACACCACTTATCTTATAACCCTTTGATCCAGCAGCAGCAGCAGCAACTCTCCTCTTGAATAAATTCTGGTAAGGGTGAGTTACTTGGACAAAAGTGGACAACAATCATGTTAAGCTAAATTTTTAACATCTATTTATATGGTGTTTTTTCATGTATGTAACAGTGATATAAGTAGGGGCATGTGACCACTGCAGCCAATCAGCAGCTGCATTCACTTGCATTCACTTTCAAATGATAATGTAATTCAGTTACACATGACCGCTGCAGCCAATCAGTCATTCAGAAGTATCTGTTTTCCCATGGAGGTAAACTTACAAAATGAGCACAATTTGTCCATTTTCACTTAGGGGGATACTCACTTTTGTTGTCAGCAGCTTAGATATTGATGGCTTTGTGTTTGGGTTATTTTGAGGGCACACAACATTTTCACTGTTATACAAGCTGTACACTATTGTTCAATGAAAAGATACAATACAATTTTTACAAACATATGAGGGGTGTACTCACTTTTGTGAGATGCTGTAAGTGATTATCCTAGAAATATGAAAGTAGGTTTCCTCTTGTGTGAAACATTTCCAGAAGGCATACCAATTGCTAATCAATTCTGAACACATTTCTTTTTGTAGTGTTTTATCTGGGTCTGAGATAAAAAGTTGTTTGTAGATCATGAATGTTAGTTTAGTTGTTGGGATGGAGTTTTCATTTAAAGAATGCAATTTCTATAGGAAGAGCTCAAGCCATTTTTTTAAATTCCTCTTCATCTTTGAATAGCACAAATTATTATTTTGGGCTTGTGATCACAAATGGCATAACTGATTTAGAGATAACTGCAGCAGGAAGAAGAATGTTCTCTCCAGCTCCATATAAAATCAAAAATGTATTAAATATATTTAAAAATTATAACATAGTATATAATTGTCATCAAAACGGACACGTTTCAAGTTTTGATAGTACCCTTAATCGTAGCTGAATAAAAACATACCAAAGACCAAATATATACTCATACAGATTACCAATCATCTAAACCATGCCAAGACGTGTGATCAAAAAATAAAATATGGTGCAAAACCTGGATCAGAAATAAGGTGCAACAGAAGACCTGTAGTACCTGTTTTTCTGACTAGTACTTTGGATTACGCTCCAACTTGTTAATCATGGCCCGTCACACGATTTAAAGACTTAGGCTATGTTCACACGGCTCAAAATGGGCCGTATTTCGGTCCATAATTACACGCCGAAGTGCGCCAATTACGGGCCGAAAACGGCCCAGTCATTACGGTAATTCACAGTTCTCATAGATTGGATTACGTCTCCTCTCCCCGCCCGGCGAAGACGCCGGGCGGGGAGATAATTGACATGTGAATTTCTAGCCGCAAATACGCGCTGCTAGCAATTCAAGTCAATGGGCCGGCGAAGTGCCGGCCCCCCTGCTCAGTCCCCCGCTCCTGCCCCCGGTCACACGGCGTAATTGCGGGGCGTAATTACGCCCTGCAAATACACCGTGTGAACATAGCCTTATAATATAGGTTTGGGACTTTTTATTTTGCTTTATATCCTATTTAAAAAATGTCTGGATCTCAACAGAATAATCCTGTGGTTAGAAGTAAAAATGCTAATGCTGGTTTACTGTATCCCCTCACAAAATTGTCTCACTTTTTGCTGGACTTGGTTCTTCGGCACAGCGCTCAGGACAATCAGAGGTATGGTCTTTGAACCAAGAGTCTGATGCACAACGTAAAAAGAAATTATTTGAAATTTGTAATACTGACATACAGGAGTCTCAGGACAAACATGAATGTTTATCACTGTTACGTACAGAAAATGAGGGTTTGTTGGAATTTGTCTGTCTTTCAAACATACATAGACATATCTTTTTCCCAAGAGGGCTATGTTTTAAAAAATATCCTACCTTCATTTTTCCAGAAATTTTTCTTAATTAGTGTTGAGCGATTGCGTTACTATCGAGATCGATCGATAGTCGATAGTCGGCCGCTATCGATAAGGTTTTTCGATAGTGAGCATCGATTATGAGCGATTACCATTAAAGTCTATGGGAGAGCAACAACACCTTCATTATTACACCCAAACAAGGCTGGGGAAGCTGAAATTAACATCCACAACAGTCAAATGGATACGTGCTACATCTTAGGCAACACACTTAGGTTATAAAAGTCACAGAAAAAAAATCACAGACCATTCACTATCCCTGTCTTGTACCACAGCATGACCCTTAAACCTGCATCACCCACAAATTAAAAAGTGCAAGAAGGCAGTATGATTTGAACCATCATCTTACTTGAACTGACATAGAAGATCCCTGTCCTGGAACGCAGCATGAGCCCCAAACCAGCATGACCCCCAGATTTAAAAAGTGCCGCAAAAAGGAGTCTTTCAACCACCATTTTAGTTGAACTGGACACTAACTAAATCTGTCCTGTACCGCAGAATGACCATTAAACCTGTCGCTGACCCACAGATTAAAGATGTGCCAGAAAAAGAGTCTTCAACCACCATTTTAGTTGAACTGACATAGTACTGTCCCTGTCCTGGCCACAGTATGACCATTAAACCTGTCTGGAAACCCCCAGATTACAAAGTGCCGGAAAAAATGGATCGTTTCAACCACCATTTTTAGTTGAACTGGACGATTGACATATAACTGTCCTGTGCCTCAGCATGACGCCAGAGCTTGGAGTTACCGTGGTGCGGTGAGAGCCCACGGCTGGCTCCATCATCTATATACACGCATGTTAAAATGCCCTGATGGACCAGCAACAAAAACTGTCGTGCTGGAAGCAGAGTGCGGAAGTGAATGTGAGAACGCCAGCCTTCCACATTACACAGTCAAGACCACTGGGTAGCGCTTCCCTCCGTATGAGTGCGGGACAATTGAGCTTCACTTGGGAAATATGTGGTTAACGCTCCTGTTACACCCAGGTGCCCTTTTTGCTTGGCATTCTTTTTCATCATTTTACTCAACGGCTGGACGGTAATTGTCTCTGTACTTTGTTCTCTGTCCGTGGTGCTCCATACCTCCATGTCCTCTTGGGATAACCTACATCTGTCAAGTTTTTCCTGTACAATTCAGGGGGAATTTTTTTTAACCAGCTATTTTGAACATGCAAGATTTTAGTATTTAAATTCTAGAAAACACATTATTAAATAGGATGGAATCCCACCAATGTCCTTTGTTCTCTTTTTTTCATTGTAATTAATGGGTTTGTCTCAATTCAGGGATTGATAACTATGTTAGAGAGATCATGCAAAAACAAGTCTATTGCGAATATGTGTCCATTACCAGTGTCACCCTACCTATTCCTGTTTCGAAAGCAACCATCACTGCCCACCCTTGAGCCACCTTGACAATTGTGAAGACAAATGTCTGTTAGAAACAACATTTTTTAGAATAGGACCTGTATATAGCTGCATGTCACAGCAAGAATCCCCCAAAATTCAAAGCATGACCCCTTTGAGTCCACTTTGGACAATGTGAATGAACAAATGTCTGTTAGCAACAAAGAAATTTTTAGAATAGGAAACCTGTAGTATTGACTGCATTTCAAAGCAAAATCCCCCAAAAATTCAAGCATGACCCTTGAGCCCACTATTGGTCAATTGTAAAGAACAAAATATCTTTAGAAACATACATTTTTTTTTTATAGATTAGGACCTGCAGTATTGCTGCAATTCAAAGCAGCATGACCAAAAAAATTATAAATGACTTTCTCAGCCACTCGTTAAAAATGTGAGGGAGAAATGCCACTTAGAAGCCCACCATTTCTGTTCCAAAGACCATGAATATTGCTTTATCTCACAGCTACTTGAGACCCAAAAAATTATAAATATGGACTTCATCAGCCACTGATAAAAATTGTGAGGAGAAATGTCACTTAGAAGCCACATTTCGTTCCAAAGGACAGAATATTGCTGTAACTCACAACTACATGACCCCAAAAAATGATAAAAATACTTCACCAGCAGCCACGTATTAAAAATTGTGAATGAGAAGCCACTTAGAAGCCACATTTCCGTTCCAAGGACATAAATAAAGCTGTATCTCACAGCAACATGACCTCAAAAACCATTGAACAAAATGCAAAACTTCTAAGATAAAGTGAATAAAGGGAATACGGTGTTTGTCATGGAAAAACTTGCTGTCTTTACAGTCTCCTCACAAGCGCAAAAGAGAATAAAAAGGAAAAGAGAATAAAAATGGCAGTGAGAAATGATCATTTTAAAAATTTTTTCAAGAGACCTTTCTTGTTTGGAAAAGGAATGTAAAGTAACCGCCAACTAAACGGTGACCACACGGCAATTGGGCCACAACACAATCAGAGACCAAGCCTGATTCCATACTTGATTAAAGTCAAACGATCCACAATCAATCTGTGGAAAGCCGATGCGTATGTTCTGTAATGACACCGTCCATCCTGTTGGTCTGAAGGTCCGCTCAGATATGACGCTGGCTGCTGGGCATGACAACACCTCTATGCGTGACGAGCCAGCTCGGGCCAATGCGTCCATTTTGGATACCCAGAAGTCCTATTGGGTCCGGAACACTGCAAAAACATCGGTGTTGAGACGCAGATAGTCCGTGCACCATATCTTAAGCTGATCACTGTGTTTGGATGGGTGCCCTAGCAATGCATAGCGTTGGTGAGAGTGGTAAACAAAGATTGCCAATAACAACCATTAGGAGCTTTTCCGCCACCATTGCCTCTGCTGCCGCAACGCCTACTTGGCACTCTATCTACTCTGTCACGTCGCTGAGTTTGCTTCCACCGTGACATTTGGAACGTGAAGTCAGACGCAACAGATGACTCCCATTGATCAATCACAGCAAGGTCCTCCATTTCCTGTCATTTTACTCTTCTAATGGGTGGTGTGGAAGGAAATGCTGAGTTTGTTTAGTACCGGGGATCCAGGAGGGTGGCCACCCAGTAACTGTTGTTCATTTTGATGGCCTTAATGCGAGGATCATGTTGGAGGAAATGGAGCATCCAAGCACTCATGTGAGAGATGGAGCCTTGATTTCCCAAGCCTCTGGGTCGAGGGGCACTAGCAAACTGATCTCCTCATCTTTCCTCCTCCGCCTAAATTCGCGCCAACCTCTTTCCAAGGCAGGGACGTCGGTAACATCGGTGTCCTAGGAATATACCTCCTCCTCCTCCTCCTCCGCTGCCCTCCGGCACAGCTTCAACACAGCCCTGACTATGCCTGAGATGATGCACCCTGAGAGCTGATGCGCCACCTTGCACTAGCTCTGGACCCCGAACCACTGCCTAATGAAGACCGATGAAATTGTGAAACTGTCGGGCCTTGTGGATTTGACGGAGAGAAAGGCTCCGTGTCCGCATCTGTGTCCGTCTCCTCCTCCGTCGCTGGCGGGACCTGTTGTTTCAGAGTGTCCAACGATCGTTCCAGAACTAAGATCACCACAATGCTCATGCTGACAAGGGCATTGTCCGCACTGACCATTTTGGTGGCTTCTTCAAAACTGGCAAGGATGGTGCAGAGCTCTTTCACCTGCCTCCACTCTCAGTGGTTCAACACCCCGAGGTCCGTACCGCTGCTTGTCAGGCCATGTGTCACTTTTGACGTCGTAATGGCATTGCGCTGCTGCCACAATCGCGGGAGCATGTGGAGGTGGAATTCCAGCGTGTTGCCACGTCAACAATGAGACGGTTGACGGGGAGGCCGAGCTGACACTGCAACGCAGCCAAGCGGGACGAAGCAGGGTGCGAACGGCGGAAGTGCGAACTCAGACCTCGAGCCTTCTTCAGCAGGCAGTCCAGACCCGGGTAGCTCTTTAGAAATTTCTGGACGACAAGGTTCATGACATGTGCCAGCAAGGGATGTGCTCCACCTACCGATCTTATGGGCGGCCAGCAGATTTCGCCCGTTATCGCACACCACCTTGCCTGGCACAAGGTTCTTGTCACCCAGCCAGCGCTCGGTCTCGTTGCTTAGAGCCGTCCACAGCTCCTGACCTGTGTGTGGACGGTCTCCAAGGCAGATTAATTTCAACACGGCTGGTGTCTCGGGCACTGATCCCACCAGGGGACCGGGGGGAAAAGACCCTGCACCTCCCGCGGTTTTGAAGAGGTGCGCCGACCCGAGACCCAACCGCACCCCCAGAGACAAAACCACTCACCCATGAGCGCCCACAGAGATAAGCGGCCGGCCTGCTTACTAGTCCATTGTCGGTGGTGAGATGGGATTTTCCCGGACACAGTTTCAACAACGCCTTGAAATTTTGATGACACTGGCTGGCCAGGGGAGGGCGGCTTTTTTTTGGCAAAGAAAAGCCTGCTCGGGACTGGTATTGGGGCAGGCGAGGGCCCTGACGTGGCGGGAAACCCACTGTTCCCCCAGACGAAAGGCAACATTCCAAGGGCCAAAAACCCCGGGAATGCCGCATCAGGGTTTTTGGGTTTGGGATGGGTTTTTGGGTTTTAAATGTTTCTTCTGCTCCCAAAAAATGGGGAAAAAAAAGCTGGCGCTAAAAGCCCGGGCGGCGTGCAGGTCGTCAAACTGGCGGAAGGGAAGGGGGGGATGGGTCTCTGTGGTGCTGTGTCTCGGGGGGACGGGGGAGGCTGAAACGGGGCTGATTTTCCCGATCATGACTCTGAGAGACAGGGCAGCTGGGACCTTGGGGTGGCGGGGGGAGGAGGGGCGGAGACAGAGGGTTGAATGGTTGAGGCCCCGGGGTCGGTCTGGCCTTTTTGGGCCCAAATGTTCCCTCCATTTTTAACTCAGCATTCGCTGCATTGACTAGACATGTTTTTTTTTGGTGGTTAACCACTTAAAGGTTTTTTCCTCTATTAAAGCGTTTACCGGAAAGGCGCATATGACATCGCGGGTGAATCAAGCGTCAAAGAAAGGGCCCAGGCTTGGAGGGCCTGGACCTTTTTAAGGAAAATTAGGAGGCGGGTTTGCGCTGACCGGGGCTGGCGGAATCATATCAGCGGGGCTCTGCGACCCCCCTCCTTTTGGGCGGGCCCTATGACACACCCACTCTTCCCCTCGTCCATGATGAAGCGTCGCAAACAAATTTTGCGAAAAGACCAATGGATCCAATGTCGTCCCCATCATCAAACAACACAGGGGACTTTGGGCTCCGACTTTCTGCATCCAAGCTGCGGGTAAAGCAAGGGGGATGCAAGGGGTTGCCGACCGCCCGGGGTTTTTTCCGATTGACCGGCTTCCTCACCTCTCTGATGGCATCAAACTGGGCGTCAAACAGAAAATCAACCTCTTGATTTTTAACATGCCTTC